>JAVJIF010023228.1:0-54485 GCA_038442645.1 Agave tequilana
AGTGCCGCTGACTGATTCCCGGATTTTTAATTTACAAACGAATTGGAATTACTAGAAGTATCTTTTTAAATTATTTCTTAAAATCACATTTCCTATCTAAATACTTTTTCTGAGGATTTTTCTGAATTTATGAAAACCCGGCCGACTCGGTGTAGACCGGTGTCAACGTTTGACTTCGGGATTTTATCTTAAAAATGAGATTGAATTTCTGAAAACCGATTTCACTAAAAATCTTTATATAATATTTATTATTTTTGAGAATTTTTGGAAAGCTTTCCGAGTTAATTTATTTTTCGGGCTTTTCTTAAGTTTTCGGTTTTTTCCCAGATACCGGAATTTTATCCAGATATTTTACTCTTCTCTTTTTCTCTCACCTCGCTAGACGCGAGTTCCACCTAATTTGGATTCAATTTTTAATGCAGTGATTCTCTCCATACTGCATTTAATGCATTTCAGATCAACTCCAATCAAGTCAAATCTGACCTTTGTCCTTTTGCTAAACGCAGTATTCGCGTTTTTCCCAAACGCGAGTTTCATCCTCGCGTCTGGGCAATTGCCAGACGCGAGGCTTTGTTGGATGGGGACGCAGCCCATTTCCTTTGGTTGAAACGCAAGTTCACTTTATATGATGGGATTGGCTACATTATTATAATATTTCCCCCATTATATATACACCCCCTCTTTACATTCTTCTCTCTCTCTTTCACATTTCTTTCCTTCTCCATTTCCAGCAAGCTTGCAGGCCACGAAATGGCAGCCATGGGCTTGCCTTGGTCGGCCAATTCTCCACCATTTTTTCCTCCATTTTCACCACCAACACCACCACCTCTTTCTCCTCCATCTCCTCCTTCATTTCAACAACAACAACAACCACCATAACACCATCTTTTTCACCTTCTTCTTCCTCATTTCTCCACATGAACCCATTTCCACCACCACCTTCTCCACCATCTCCTCCACCATATACTCCACCTTGGCCACCAACGATTATGCCATCTTCCTCTCCTCGTCGTGCTCTTTCCGACGAGCTATTGCTTCGCTCTCCGAAATCTCTTTTACAAAACTCCTCTCTTCCATTTTGAACTACACTTGCACCCCCATAATTTGCTTGGGCTACCGGATTCCGGCCGTCTCCGATCATCTCCGGCCGCCGCCGGTGACCGCCGGCCATCGCCGGCCATCCCCCTTTCTCTTTTCATTCATTCTTTCCTTCATTCTTTCCTTTCCTTCCTTTTTCTTTTCTTTTTCTAACAAATCCCAAAACCTGCGTCCCCTCTCTCTCCCTTTCTCGCGTCTCTCTCTTTTTCTGTTCCTGCGTCTATCTCTCCTTCTCTCCATGTACACTGTCTCCCTCTCTTTCTTGTCCTGTCTCTCTCTCTTTCATTCTATTGCCAGAGACGCAGAGCTAAACCCACGTTCAAGCGATTCCTTAACGCGATCCTCGCGTTCTTGTATCAACGCGACGCGGAGTTCATGCTCGCGTCTGCGTTCTCCTCGCGTCCTGACTTGAACGCGGGTCTCGAACCCAGCGTTTGTAGCATTTATGCAACGCGAACCCCGCGTTTGCGACCCCCTCGTCTCACTCTCAAACCCGCGTCCTCCTGTGCACACTCTCTCTCCTTATGCACTCTCTCTCTCCATATACTGCTCTCTCTAGCTCTCACTTTCTCTCTCCTTTCTCTCATTCTCTTTCTCTCTCTTGATTTCCCCCCTCTCTATCACTTTCTCTCTAACGCGTTGACGCGTTGATTTCCTGGATTCCGGTGATCGGGGATTTTCATAGTATTTTTCATACTTAGGCGAGTGTTCTCGCTTTCCTCTTGGCTTTCCCATTTCATCTGGTCGACTTGTATTACTCACGATTTATGCTGTTTGAAACTAACATTTTCTTTGATTGTGTTCAACTATTATTCTATCGCTTGACAAGTACATGCTTGATATGTTAATACTTGATACCTATCATCTACATACTAATACCTGACACCTGTCTGTAACACTTAACAATTGTTGTGTCATCACCTGACACCCGACTTGCTACTTGACACCTGTTCCTTGTTATGACATGACTTATAACCTGTCACCTGCCCGATCACTTGTCACTGTCATGATTAAAACCTGATACCTGTTATGATTAACTCTCTACTCATGATTATCACATTATGGGAATGTAGTACCTGATCTCTTGTTATGTACTCCAGTTATGCCTGTTATGAACTCCTGTTATGCTTGTTATGTACTCTTGTTATGGCCAGTTATGATCCTACTCATTCCCGTAATCTAATAATATTGTTAACAAGCTATAAAAAGGATAACTTGCACGGGGAATGGGAGGAAGTGATGGATGCCGGTATGATGCCTTGCTTATAGTAATGGAATATAAAACTGACGATTCGTGTTAGGGGGATTTCAGGCCCCAGAAGATGCGTGTTAGGGGGATTTAAGGCCCCCAATGGCTGTGTCCCGGGCGGACGGGAACTACTATAAGTATGAGATATCAGTTCTTCATCAGCTTCCAATAACCAACCTCGACTTACTTATATATGGATGTATGTGTATTGAGATGTACACCAGGACACATACCTAGATATATGGGTCGGGCGAGTAATAATAATAAAATGCCAAGATGATAACTTGTTATGTGGCTCTACAAGCTTGGTTATTCCACTTGTCTCGTTACAATTATATTTATCAAGTTTTACTTCAGATTTTCAGTTTTATGATTATTATGCTATACCTGCCCTGCCTTCTACTTGTATTCTATCCCACCTGTCTCCTGCTCTTATCTGATCATACTATGAGTCTTCCATGCATGATATTATATGCTGTATACCTACTTGCTTCTGCATGCTTGTGCCTAAGGCACGGTTTTCATGTTTATGATCCAGATTTATCGATACTCGTGTGCTTATCTTTGCTCGCCACCTGGCTTTCGCATCACCACTCGCCGGGGAGTTCTGACTCCTCTGGATCCTCATGTCCAGGTCTTGGAGCTTGGAGCGTATGGATTCTCCCAGTTGCTGACCTGAAAAGCGCATCGGTAGCTTGGATCTCCAGCGACCGTCTGAAACTCTATCCTCCAGGCCCCCCTGTGTGCCTCTCGAGTTTTCCTTTTGTAAACCCGTGAGTGCCTTTTGTACTGTTCATGCTTGTACATCTCTTTGTATTCTCGCATTTGCGCCTATTGGTGATGTAATATTATTGTAATATTTGTCACCTCTAGTGATAACTTTATAATTGTACTCATGTGTTGGAATGTATAATGCACCACGTGCTTCCGTACTCTGATTCTTGCCTGTACTGATGCTTAGCGTATATACGTGAGGGTTTTTCTGACCTGCGTGTATACGTCGCAGTAACGTCTCCGTACCCGCCGGATCGGGGCGTTACAATAGGACTGATCAAGATTCTTCAAGTATGCAATAGCCAAGATCATCTCATAGTCCGAATAGGAGTTGATAATATAAAATCCTGTAAATAATATTCAAGCCCAATATTGTAAACAACAGAAAATACTGATCTCAAGGAGAAAAAGATAGAGAACCAAAAGATCAGAAGGAAGCCAAGAAAGAGAAGAGCAAGATGAAGATTCATAGAGATAAGATAATACTCTTGTAATTTAGGTCTAGATTAAGGAGGAAGTAAATACTCTTATTGCATCAAGAGAAAGGTTAGATCTCTTTATAGCAAGTTATTAATAAACCTCTCTCAAGTTCTCTTCCGTGGACATAGGCCAACTTTGGGCCGAACCACGTTAAATCATCTTGTTCTCTCTTATTGTTCTTTTGTCTAAGTATTACTAGTTTGCTTTACAATAGTTTTTTTTTGTAAGTACTGATCATATTGCTAAGTTTCAAAAATGTTGATCCTGCGAGTAACAATTGGTGCTAGAATAACAATTTTGTTTATAAGATAATGGATGCTCACATCCTTTTCTTTTTGAGAGAGCTCATAATGCTTCTCTAGATTCCTTTAAAAGGGAAAAGACAACCAACAAACAACAAGGAAAAAGAAAAAAATAGAAATAAGAATGAAAATAATTTATAAATGCTCAATCAAAGTCAATTAATAATTAGGTGAAGAATGTATGATTTTTTTGGGGTTAGTTTGGAAGTCCTCAATAATTGCATTATGTCATACCCATTTTATAAAGAAATGTTAGATAGAAAGGTGATCAAGCAGAAACAAATCTTTTACAGTTAGCGAGTTCACACACACAGATATAGAGAGAGGATGGAAAATCAGCTGACATGAGATTCTACATCCTATGTAGCTGACGTGGCGAAATCTCAGCCCCAGATTTGCGACTGAGTAATATTACTGGTATTTTGCTAATAATCCCCCTTTTCAAAATAACGCTCTCTCTAGACCTGACCCTATTTTCAGAACTAGCAGTACCTGATTCTTCTATATGAGGAACTGGTTCCAGTTCTGATTCTGGAATCAGACTGTTTAGGTTTCGCTCTATTTCTGATCTGGTTCCTTCTTTTTTTGGTTCCGATTCTTAACTGTTTCTACTCCATCAAATACTAATTTTCATCCATAAGAAAAATTAATAAAATAATTAAAAATAAAAAATGAGGTTGAACTTAATTCTTATCATAATTAAGTTGTTTACATATTTTCTTGGGGTTTAGAGGAATCAAATCCCATGTAGTTCTTTTACCTCATTCTCCTTATGTTACCTCATCGCTTCCTTCTATTCTGGTAATCGTCATTTTCATGAAGTCTTCATTTTCTTCCCGCGTGATTTCTTATTCCTTAACACAGCTTTTTTCCAATCATTAAGACATGCTTGGATTTTTTTGATTCAGGAGACATATTCAAACAGATTTAATCCAAAATACTTTTCCAGTATTGAATACTTGCTCACAACTACTATTGACACCGATGTTGCTAATATTTGTTTAGCAATAATTGTCACGATTGAAAATTATGTTGAATGCTCCTTCTACCTTTCAAGATTGGAAATTCTTATCTTGAAAATCTTCACCAAATTCAAATAAAATGGTTAAATAACTATAAAGCTTGGAGTTCGAGTTTGATAAAGATCCCCGTGAATTGTTTTGATCTTTGCCATAATATAGTTGTTACTCTCTACTAATTTCAGAGGTATCCTCAACTTGACTACTAGTTTAATTATGATGGGGATATTAATACTTGAACTATAAATTCTACTATATTCATCATATAAGGAAATCACTTAGAGAGGGGGTGAATAAATGATATGTTATGTTAACTAATGCAGAAATTAAAACTTTAACTAACAATTCTATTCAAATAAAATCAAGTAAATAATCCCAAGCATGTATAGCAATTAAGAACAAGTGATATCAAGCATGAAATGAATAAACACAATAGTGAGCATGCAAGACACACACACACACACATACAATGGCGATTCAGTGAGAAACCTCGCTTAGGTAAGAAGATGAGAAGGGAGCACATGAGCCATAGGATTATCTTTTGAGTGGTTAAAATTAGCTTTTGGGTTGGTTAAGTTAATTTTGGGCTGGTTAAGTTAATTTTGGGCTGGTTAATTTAGTTTTCGGTTTTAATTTTATTTTCTCTAAATCTAATCTCAACTACCCAGAAATTAATCTGACGGTTCCAATGCTCCTTTCTCATCTTCTCACGTAAGCTAGCTTTCTCACCGGATCATTACTCTCTCTCTCTCTCTCTCACTATATATATATATATATATATATTATATATATATATATATATATATATATATATATATATATATATATATATATATATAGTGAGTTGATTCCTTAAGAACAGTTCTCATGAATTTCTGTGAGAACTTTCATTTGAGCCGTCGGATCTGATAGAGATCTGGTTTTATTTGATTTGATCTATCAGATCCGATGACCCACATAAAAGTTCTCACAAAAATTCATGAAACCGTTCTTTGGGGATCAACTCCCCATACACACACACATAGGGAGCTGATCCCCTCTGAGCTGCTCTCACGAATTTCCATGAGAATTTTCATGTGGGTCATCGGATCTGATAGATCAAATCAAATATAATCAGATCTCTATCAGATCAGAAGACCCACATAAAAGTTTTCACAGAAATCAGTGAGAACCGTTCTTAAGGGATCAACCCATTATATATATATATATATATATATATATATATATATATATATATATATATATATATATATATATATATATATATATATATATATATATATATATATATATATATATATATATATATATATATATATATATATATAGGGAAAAGTGTTCCTAGTGGTCTCCTTAGATTGTAATCTAAGGAGACGACTTAAAATTTCAACATTCTGATTTCTTTTTTCACGATATGACCGCACATTATCATATTCATGTTATAAGATATACGTATATAAAAATTCACGTGATTTGAAGTTTGTTTATTTTATTTTCTTTGGATTCAAACTTTAACGGTTTTTAAACAGTAGAACAAAATGGAACGATTAAATCAATAAGTAAATGAACTTCAAATCAAGTGATTTTTTATATGCATATATCTTATAACATGAATATGATAATGTGCGGTCGGATCATGAAAAAATCGGGATGTTGGAGCTTTAAGCCGTCTCCTTAGATCACAATCTAAGGAGACCTAGTAGGAGCACTTGACCCATATATATATATATATATATATATATATATATATATATATATATATATATATATATATATATATATATATAAGTGAGAGAGAGAGAGAGAGAAGACAATCATAAATATGGAGATATGTTTTGAGGATCGAGCCACTTGCTCTATGTCCCTGCTTAACCGCAATGAAGGTTTTCCACTGAGCTCAATCCCACGAGATCACCCACGCTAAAACTTCTCTCAAGAGCTCTCGAACCCTCGAGTCCCTCATCCTTCCCACAAAAATAACCACAACGAACCCTCAAGCTCGTTCGAGGCCGCAACCTTGATTCCACTCAATACAAAAGATGAAAAACACATGTGATTAAGACTCTTGATCACAAAGAAACTCTTTCGCAAGCAAAGAATCTTATAGGATAGATGTAGAGATAAATTGATCAAGTTTATATGAGAAAGCTAGATAAGATTAGGGTTAGTGGCTCAAGAAAACTCTTTTAAAAACTTCTTTAAAAGATAGGGAAATAACTATCCAAACACTTGGTGAAAAAATATCTCCCTTAAAATAAAAAATATTGGCTCTAAAACTTTGTGGAAAAACTCTCTAAGATATGGGAAATTTTTTCTCACCAAAATCTTAAAAATTATTTAAAAGATGGGAAATATTTCACTTGTCTAACTTGGTTAAAATCCCAAACCCCAAGCTCTATTTATAACCCCACAAAGAAATAAAATAAATAGAAAAATACAACAACAAAAAAAAAATCCTAAACTGCAGTTGTCCAACAACTATTTTTATAGTCGTTGAGCTTGCTAGGCCTGCCTCTAGAGAGCAGCACTCTCTGGGCCCCAGTCGACTGCCTGGTCCACCAAGCTAGGCCTGCCAGCCGGTCGACTGGGCCAACAACCCATGGCAGTTATAGCCTCGGTCGATCGGGCTGCAACTCACACTGTTAGAATGTCTGTCAAATTGCATCAAATATGATCGTTTTGTATCAAAAATTACCCAGTTGTGTCAAAATTTTGTGTCGAAAACTACCGCTGTAAATACCCTCGACGTAAAATTTGCGTCAAAAACTCGACAAATGTGTCACTATTGCATCCGAAAAATTTGACATAATATATATATTTAACAGAATAAGTTGAAAAAAGTTTGAGAAAATGTTTGTGTTGAAAATTCAACACAAAAGCGGAACAGTTGCGTCGAAAATCTGACGCAAATGGAAAAAAGTAAAATTTGAAATTTGAAAATGAGTTGAAAATTTGATGCAGTATATATTATGATTTACATTAAAAGTCCTATAATTGTGTAGAATACTTAAATTTGATGCAATTAGTCTGCTTCCAAAATTATGCGAAATTTGAAATTTTTTGGTTTAAAATTATACTGAATGTCTTATAATTGCGTCAATTTTTTTAAATTCGACGTAATTTATCGTCTACTTCAGAATTATGTAGGATTTGAAAATTTTTGGTCTAAAAATACACTAAATGTCCTATAATTGCGTCGAAAAAGTAATATTCGAGGCAGATTTTTAAATAATTACGTTGAATAATGGATTCAACAGAATTATGTGATTTTTTTCGAGCTACAGCACACAGGCATACATACATACATTCATAATTGATATAAACTGATACAATTATAACAAATATGTAATTACATCAGACATATATAAACTAACACACACACACACACACACATATCAAACAAATCCTAACCAAAACATAATCAGCTCCTCCAACAACCGAACAAATCCCAACCAAACTTTTCCAACAACCTAACATGTCAATCCTCCAAAAAAAAGCCCAAACATTTCAATATATCAATTTATAACAAACAAATCAATATATCAATACAACTAAACATATCAATATATAACAAACTCTCCCAATCTCACCTAGGCACCATCATTGCCCCCTGATTGAGGGAAACCAAACACAAAAAACAGAGACTAAAATTGAAAATATTGTTTTGGCTTCTCACAATTCTATCACTATAGTAAGTGGTTAGGCGGGTCGTAATCTACAAGGAGGGATGCGATAAAAGCTTTTTAGTATTTTGTTAATTCGCTAAAATCGATTAAAATGATCTTCTTTGTTTTTGAAAAGAGAAAAGAAAAAAATCACAGTTAGAAGAGGATTAAGAAGAGAAGAAGAAAAATAGAAGAAGAAAGTATTTGTGTTTTTAAAGTTGATTTTTAAAAAATTAAAAGAAAAGAAAGTTAACATTTTCTAAGTGTTTCCACTAGTGTACTTACCTCTTGACGCTTGCCTCACCTTGAATCTTTAGCAACTTATCGAGCTTGACTGGAAGGCAATCATCGCATGATCCATAAGAAGAGATTCACGTTGACACCATATTGCATCATCAAAAATTATTATATTTATGCATGAAATGATACGAAAATAGAAGTAGATCCATCATTGTGAGCCATTGGTGGCAGTTGCAAGAGCAAGACTATTCCGATGCTATTAGATTCACTAGGATAGTAATACAAACAATAAGGAAAATACTAGAGGGTTTAATCCATGGAGTAAAAACAAAAAGAAGAATAACATAAAAACTTACTTCGATTAAGTGAAGAAATAATGAAAGAAAGGAGAAAACTTACGTTGGTGTCGCTCTCAATATAATTTTCTCTCTTTTTCGCATGAATCTCTCTCTAATCTTAGTTACAAAGAAACAAAAAAAATTATATTGCAAATAAAAAGAAAAAGAAAGAAAATCTAAATTAAATCAGAAGCAAAACTCTAGTCTAAGCTCTCTGCCATTTGCCTTCTGCATTTGGCAGTATTTGTAGGAGAAATGGAGTGAGAAAAGCACATGAGAGGATGACGAGAAATCGCTGGCCCAACGACCAATCTCTGGCCGTGTATGCCGCATTTGTGCGGCTTGAATCTTACCGTTGGGCCAGATCCTTCAACGCGTGAATCCCTACATTATGTTGCCCAATATTCTTCCGATGGATTCTCTGTTTAGATTTGAAATCTTCTATATATTTGCACCAATCCTCATTTATGAATTAAATCCATTTAAAGCCGAATTAAATGGGCTCTTTTGGGCTCATTTCTTCTCCTTCTTCATAACTAGAAACCTGCACACCATTAAATAAAAAGAATATTAAATAGCAGAGTTTATTATAAAATAAATGTGAAAATATGACAATAAATATGCAAAATATTTGTATAATTACACCCTCATACCTATCTTTTGCTCGTCCTCAAGCAAAACAAGAGAACTAATCTAAGAATTTATAAATCCACTTTTGTAGGTCACGCGGCTGCACTGAGCATGTGTAGCAAGCCTTTAGACCTTATGTTTCCCTTAGAGGAGTTATAGTTACTTGAGTGTTTTTAGTATACTACACCCACAAAATTCATAAAATAATGAAAAACAAAATATTAATATTTTTGAAAACACAATTGAAAGACAAAAGAATATTTGAAGAATTATTGCAAAACTTTAAGTGATCTATAAGTTATAGGATCATCAAACTATTCATTTATAAACTTAGTCTCTTTTGTAAAAATTGTTATCAATTAAGGTAAGAATTCAAACTGTATTTCTCACCTAGTCCTTTAGTTTACTCTAAATCATATGCACCTTTATGACCCTGAATATTTGACTTGGGATTCTTTAACTCCAAATCTTATGCTTATTTTACATATTATAAAGACATTATCCTTAATTCTATTAGGCTTCCTAATTTGCCCATGTAACGAGCCTTTAGCCGGTGACTTTCAAACCGAACAGTCTTAGAGAACTGGGTGAGAAAACACCTCTCAGACTAAGGCCTCAAAACTAAGAGTTTTAATTGGTGATATTAACAACTTTTAGGCGTGAATACTTATGCAATATGAGATATAAATACCCAACTTAATTAGAAGATATATATAATATTTTTTCTCCTTTTTTTATAAGGCACAAAAGTCTTTGTTTTAAATCCCAACTGTTGTGTAAGTGCATGTATGGAGTGCATATTTTATCAATATAAAATTCAAAACCAAATTACTTTTCTAATTTTCTTCCTAAACCTAAAAATCAAACAAATACTCTTATTTCGACCAAGTATTAAGAAATCCAAATTATGAATCCCATATTCCTTAAGATTAACGTAATTTCTTACAAACATAGGTCAAAATATTGTTTCCCACTTCAAAATATTTTTAAAAGAAAAGAAAATAATTTTTTATATATTTACAAAAAAGAATAAACCTAAACCTATGTTAGTAGAAGCCTCCTCAACACTTATATCATGTATATTATTGTCCGTTTATACTTGTTACATTTTAGGTATCTTATTCACCATCATGTCACATGTATATCGTGTTATACTTCCTGATACTTGTTATACTTCATGTGAAGACATACTATTTATGTACACGAATTCTCTACATTCCATGTTTTCTCTATTTTATATATCCTCTGTAGACACATTGTTACTGTATATGGTTATCTGCACACTTAATGTAGACATGTTCATAATAACCATGATCCCCTCATGCTATTATTATTTTTATAGTAAAATTGGTACGTGTTACATAAACAAATTGATATTATTACTATCTCACTAAATACTGTATCAGGTAACCTATATAGATAATAAAATTATGTAAATGATCTAATAATAGAAAGTTAATTGAACCCTTGACATCGTTAATATTTTCCTTTTGTAAATCATATTTTATAAAATATATATTGTACATTATTGTAAAAATGTTACCGTTATAACATGCATGCTAGGTATTGTTATATCCCTAGATTAAAATATTGTATTTTAATTTTCTATATATTTATTAATTCTGACATACTTTTATTTTATTAACATGATTTATGACTATTATTATTATTAAATAAAAAAAATTATTTTTATATAGTAAATGCTAATTTAGTTTTATATATTATTATCATTATTTCCTACCAATATTTTTAATTACTTATTACTATTATTTCTATAATTATTCTTATTTTTAATTATTATTATTAGTAGCTGTTAGAACTATTATTATTCCATTATTATTATTTGTGTTAACATTATTAGTATCATTGTGGTTGTTAATTATTATTTTTATTGATAGGTTCTATTATATCTTAATATTATTATTACTAGTATGATTATTATTACTTGTTAACATTATTATTAGTATTGATATTATTATTTTATTAATGTTGTTATTATTAGTTGGTTAACTATTATTATTACTACTATTTATTCTTGTTACTATTATTTATTATTATTTGATATTGGTAGTATTATTTCCCTCTCCTTATTCCTATTTCTACACCCATACCTGTTAACTCTTCTAGCCATTATCAACCTGAACCCATGCCCTTTATGCTAGACCCAATCCAACACATTATCCCATGACTCTATAGGCCCATAACTCATTTTAACTCATACCCAAACCCTTTACTCAAATCCTAAATCCTATCCATTAAACCCAAATTTTAACCAATAACCCAATCTCCATCTTAACTAACTGATCAAATCCTAACTAATTATCCTATCTAATCTCAAATCCCAAACTTTATCCCAATCCCAATCTAATCCCTTCATAATAATTCTTTTCCTCTCCCTCCTCTTCACAGCCGTCCCCTAGCTGGACGAATCCCCCTTGCCGCACCTCCTCTCCCTGGCTGCCGACGGAAACCTAGGCCGCTCCTTTGACTCTCTTGGCTAGATCATCATCAAAGAAGCCCTCTTCAATTTATTCCCTCTGATTTTCTCACACCAACGCTGTTGCTTGCAGCCATTGATGGATGCTCTCCAAATCTCCAGCAGCTCCTCCCCCATCAGCCATGCGCAGTAGCACAGCAGCCCAGGCCTCGACAGCGCGACCCCCTCTGTCTGAATACAGCCCCCTGCCTTCATCTCCCCTCTTGTCGAACTCAGCCTCCACCAAGCCTTTCCCTTGCTGTCATCCTCCAGCGCAGCCAGAGCGCTTCTCCCTCTTCCGCAAGCACCCCAGACCACCCTCGGCACACCTGGCCAAGCCTCTTGGCCCTCCCAATCAGTGCCTAACACCCTCTACCTGGCTGTGTTACCTATTGTTGCCGTAGCACTCCACCAGCCGCAAACATGTGCGCCTCCTTCCCTTGCTGCCATGCCCCTTCCCTTGCTGCCGTGCCCTTCCCTTGCAGCAGAGCCCCCTGACTGCTCTTCCCCTCCAAGCCGTGAGTTTTCCCCTCTCCTTTTGGCCGGAGCTTTCTTTCCATTCTCTGTAAGTTTCCCTGCCTCTCTCTTTTCATTTTTTGTGTGATATTAGAGTATTTGTGTGTGTGCATGTTGTAATAATGTGTGGCTTCTCTCTCTCTCTCTCTCTCTCTCTCTCTCTCTCTCTCTCTCTCTCTCTCTTTTATCTCTCTGATTCTCTCTGCGTGCATGTGTGTAAATGAGTTGTATGTGTGTTAATGGTGTGTTGAGTGATTAATTAAACTAATGTGTATGTTGGTGTGTCATGACTAGGTATGGGTGGTGAATGTATGTTTATGTGTGTGTGAGATGGCATCTTCCATCTCTCTGTGGATCGCCGTCGGCGAGCGCGAACGTACCCGCGTCCTTCACAACGAAATCCTTTATCCGTCAACATTCTCTGCGGCCTCCGCCCCCTTTGCCAAAGCCTCCGTCGGTGCACCGCGAACCTTGCCATTCCTTCTTGTTGTGGATTGTAAATTTACAGTGATGGGATGGCATTTTTCATCTCCCCATGAGTTGCCGTCGGCGAGCGCGAGCACACTCGCATCCTTCCCAATGAGATCCTCAAGCCGTCAACATCTTCCGCGGTTTTCGTCCCCACCACTCGGTCGGCCGTCGGCAACCATTTCTCCCCCTTGCCGTAAGCATTTTCCCCCTCTCTCTTTATAACTTTGCATGCATTTATGCATTAACACATATGGGTGTGTTTGCAAGTATATGTGTGCATGAGTTAATGTAACTACATGTATGTATGTGTGTGTATATATATAGTGTATGCATGGGTATGTATATGTGTGTGTGTGTATATAAGTATATAATTGTATGTATATACTTGTATACGTCCGTATGCTTGACTGCGTATATGGGTATGTGTGTAAGTTTATTATGTGTGTGTATTGATTCCCTTTCCTCTCCGTGTGTATGGTTGTGTGTTACAACGTTTCAGACTCACTTAGACGATCTAAACTCGGCAATAGGAGATTCGGATTTGTACCCATTCTGGACCCGATACCATGGCGATTCGAAGACCGATCCACGGGATAATCTGTATATTAGTACCGGTTCGTGTAGTGAAGATCAGACAGCGATTCTAATATAAAATCGCATTATTTCATGTGAGTATTTGTTCTTATGTCATTTTCTTATTTACCGTTGTCATTGGATATTGAGTTTTTATTCGTGTTATTCCATGTGA
The DNA here is from genome assembly GCA_038442645.1 of Agave tequilana. Classification (NCBI taxonomy): domain Eukaryota; kingdom Viridiplantae; phylum Streptophyta; class Magnoliopsida; order Asparagales; family Asparagaceae; genus Agave; species Agave tequilana. The sequence goes on from JAVJIF010023228.1 coordinate 14,007, forward strand.
CCACTTAATATACTTTACTAGTATGATTACTTGTAGTACTTTATGAGACAACAATGATTGTTCACCTTATTTGTATAGTTGATATGAGCTTGTATTAGCATCATTTCATGTGTTTGTAGTTCGCCGTTGTTGGCTTAGCCTAGTACTAATACATCTTAGACTGTAACTTGACTCGATCTATTGATTGACTGGATTAGTTCATATTTGAGCATCAGATATAAATATGGACCTTGTGTTTGGATATTGAGGTATTGGACTTATATCATTTCATGTGAAAATGTTCGGATTCAGACTAGTTGTAAAGGAACCTGGACTGTAACTGGATTGATCTTGAGTTGGATTGATTCGTGATTATAGATAGATTCATATTTTATATGGAATACTTATCAGACTTGTTATACTTTCTTTTGGTAATAACATAGATGGGGATTCTTTTGGGTATTGAGGATGGATTTGTTATGATGTTACTTTCTTAAGAGATTGGATTTCTTAATGTTTGGATCGATATATGAAATTAGGAATTGATATGAGAATTGTGTTCTGTTATTTGGATCTTGAATAGAGTTCAAATGAGAGTGATGACTTTTGGATTATTAATTGTGAGTATTTTTCAGATTTACCCCTGATTATATTTATTGAGTATGGATGAGCTTATTGTTATTGAGTATCATATATAGACCATTCTAGATTATCATTATTTGTGGATGTTCCCCCTTTAGATATGATTTCGATATGTGTTGACCTAGTTGGTCTCGAGGATATCAGTAGACTGCTTTTCGTGATGGATTTCTAGTTATTGTTGTTGTCCAGTTATAGAGATAGAATTATTGTGAGAGTAGTTTTATTGATATCGATGATAATATATATCTTTAGAGTTTGATGACAGTTATTATTTGATCTCAGTTATTGGTGATTAGAGTATTAGAACAGATTGGTATCGATGAGGTGACTGATTATTGATTCATTAAGATGGTGATTACTGTATCAGATACTTTGACTTGGATTCAGTGTTTGATGTTCTCGATGATTATATTAAGACTATGGCTTGATGGATCAGTTACTGTTATATACGGTTCGAGTAGTTGAGACTTTGATTAGTTATATATGATATTGTACACTGACTAGACGATGCAGGACCGTTACTATATTATTACATGTTATGAAAATCACTGGGAAAGTGTTATTTGACCGTAACACCCTGTATAGTTCTATTGTTTATCGTATACATGATTACTGATACTGCCCATTGTTATTATTACTGTTCACCGTGTATATAATTACTTTTACTATTACTGACACGTATCATTCCAGTTTTTTAAATAACATAAATATTGATTGTCATGACTGAATTAAATGATAATATAAATGGACAAATTACACTGGGATTGGAAAAATTGATGGAGGAGACAGCGCCTGTATTTTGGGTGGACCTAGGATACAGGTTATGCAGCCGACTAAGGGTTCCACTGCAGGGTTCCTGGGGGGTGACTAACATCCCATCTGTACTGTTATGTTTCACTGTTTTCACAGTGAGATTACTGTTACTGTTACCAAGTACCTAGCGGTACAACCTGGTTCAGCGTTAGGAAACTGAGGCCATGATTCCGGGTATATACGGGACCCACCTAAAATATGGACAACGTCTCCAACCAATCAGTTTCAATAATTTAGGACTTCGATTGACACGTGTGATAGGCGTAGTATAGGATGCATCTATTACAGGTGGCAGTTAGTATTCGCTGACATAATTAATAATGATAAGCTGTTATAATGTATTGTGACTGATCGAAATTACCTGACTATATATATATATATATATATATATATATATATATATATATATATATATATATATATATATATATATATTATATATATATATATATATATATATATATATATATATATATATATATAATTATGATAGACATATGATCGTACACATGACCGGATTGTATACCAGACTAGTGACATATACTAGATTACACATCTTGACATTAGGTGTTCCTTTTATCATGATGTCAGGTATATATCGTTCATAGCTTTTTCTTTATATTGATTATTCTATTATCTTTTATTACAGTTATCATGTTGTTATTGCTTACATTGTTATTATGCACGAACACTTTTCCCTTTACACACACTCATTAAGTCACTTCTGACGACCTTGGATTCAGACGTCTAGGACTTTGGACATCTCCTTATATTGTTCAGGTGTTCGTGTGATCGTACGGTTCATGAGGAGTTAGATTTTCTCTTTTTTGGTTCTGGTATTCTCATCTCTTATGTCTTCCTGTTATTTCCTAATTCTTGATATATATCAGATTCAGTCTTTATTTCAGTTTTCTATTTATCTGATATGATGCGTGGATACTTACATGTAATATTGCAGTGATCATTGATTTATTGTGGTTTAGATTTATAACTTATTCAGGTTACTTTTGGCTTAGAGTGTATAAATGGGATATTTTTTTCTCGTATATACGTCGCTGACTCTCATCGCGACTCCGTTTTCACGTATTTTGGGAAGCTGGGCGTGATAGGTTTAATATCTTATGGTGCTATTATAGCCTTCTATTGTTTACACCGATTGTTATAATGATATTATTATATCACAGTTATTGAATCATATATTATATATTATCGTAATTGTAAATACAATTATAGTATATATTACTGTTTCTCCATTTTACCACTCACTAGGTCACTTTCTGTCGACCTTGGGTTTGCATGCTCAGGTTGGAGATTTGAGATATCATAGTATTAGATATTTCACGGGATATATATAGGAGACTCATCACTTATACTATTCATAGGTATCTATATTATTCTATTTTTATTTCCTTATTTATCCTGTTTTCATATCTATCATGATCATTGACCCCTTTGCAGGTATTCTTATACTTATTTATGCTGGAATTATTGTATATATTGTGTTTATTTTCCTGTACCGAGACCTAGCATATATATGTGGAGGTATTTTCTCTCTGCGTTTATACGTCACTGTAACATCTCTGTACTTACGGGATCGGGGTGTTATAGAGTGGCATTAGAGGCTAACTTCACACCTAATGTGGGCAGCCACTTATATCAATAGTTGGGCTCTTACTAACAATACAATCAGTTATAAGATTAGAACTAATTTGTGCTTGGATTTGTGAATTCAAGCTACGAGTACAAGGATATCTCCGTTGAAAATCTATTCCTTAACTCCTAATATTCTCTAATTTTCATTATCATTCTGAATATTCTGATTTCTAATCACTTCTCGTTAATAATCTTGATCCTTTTTCTATTATTTTGATATCTGATGCTAATCACCCAGTCTTGAGTTCATTATAGATATCAGAGTAGCGTAGCAGAAGCATCGTAGCCTATAACATTCAGGCTCCAATAGTGTTCTCCCACCTAAACTGAAATTTTGAGGATGAAATTTTTTATAAAAGGTGGGGAGAAGTGTAAACCCCGATCCTAGATGTATGTATCCAGTATCATTACTTGATACGGCATGCAAAGTTAATTTGACCTTTCAGGTAGTCAGATTGAGCTGATTTTAATTTTAAATATTATTTTCTAATATTTTAGATTTTTTCAGAATTTTTTGAAATTTTTTTAGATTATTTTGGAAAATCTCCGAAGTCGGTGTCAACCGATACCTATAATTGACTCTATGATTTTTAATTCACAAATAAAGTTGAGTGTATAGAATTTGCTTTCGTATTATTCTTAAAAATTCTATTTTCTACTTTCTCATATTTTTGGAGATTTTTTGAATTAGTCCAAAATCTGGCTAATCCGGTGTCGACCGATATCATCGATCAATTTCAGAATTTTTAATTTGTAAACGGGACTGAATTTCTTGAATCTGATTTCACATTGTTATTTTATAAAAGTTTTGAGAATAATTCTGAACTAGGTCAATTTTGACCCAATTAAATAACTTTAATTAAATAATATAAAAATTGATTTTTCCTCCAATCTTCTCATTTCTTCCTCCCCAACTCACACCACCACCTCAACCTATTGCCTTCACCACCGCCATCCCTCTTTCCCTCTGACTTAAACTATCTATCTCTCACCCCATTTCATACACGCGCGCGCGCGCGCACACACACACACACACACTCTCTCTCTCTCTAATCAATTTCATACTTACCCTCTCTCCCCTCTCACCTAACTGACCTCCACTCCCTCACCACTCTGCCGGTGACACCCCAGCTCCGGTGATCCCGGACGGCCATAGCCAAGCTAAAACCCTCCACTGCTCCTTCCTCCCATTTCCCCCACCAATTTCTACAAATCACCACCTCCTTCCCCTCCCTCCTTTGTCTTCTCTTTTATTTCCTTCTTTCATTTTTTTTTTCTTTCTCTCTTCTTTTCTTTCTTCTTTCCTTTCCTTTTGTCCCTGTGAACGTATCTCTCTCTCTCTCTCTCTGGATTTAAACCCAAACCCAATTATCCAAACCCGAATCATTAACTCAAAAGCCAATACCCATATTCACTTAAGCTATTAGATCCGGGTTATTGGATCTAGACCCGACCAGGTAGCAACCCTAAACCCGATCCATTATTAAAGGTAATTTTACATGAAACCCCCTTGAAAATTTAAATATTTACATTTTAAACATTTTTATTGCATATTTAACCCGCTTTCCATGATTTTAGTGTTCGGGTAATATCTGAAACATCCGGAGTCTGAATTGGACGATTCTCGAGCCATTGCGATTGTAAGAAAGAGAGCAATATCTTGTGATCACTTTGTGAGTATTTTTCTTTAATAAACTATATTTTATCATGTTTAATTAAATTAATTGATTGCTTTATTTAATAAATCATGATAATGAGTAAATCACTGTAATTATTATTTAATAAATTATAATTATAAAAAATTCACTATATATAATAATGTGTTAGTGATAGCTAATATTTTAGGACGAGTCTTGGTTTAAGATAAAAATTGAGATGGATTATTATATACATTGAGTTATTATGAGACAATGGATAAAAAGGAAATCCGGAATAATAACCAAACTAATAATTATTAAAATAATTGTAAAGAATTTGAAGATAAAACTTGCATACAATTCACTTGCAATATCGATCATAATAATAATAACAAATACTCTATTACACATGTTTCTGTTATATCTATCACACCGGACACTGTCATTTCATATACATCTATCAGTTATACAGATACTGTGACATGTATCAGTATACACGGATACTCTATTACATTAGATACTGTCAGTGTCACATGACACTGTTATTTTATCAGTTATATCACTGTTATACAGGCTTTGTTATTACATATACTAGTATCATCATGATTTGCTCACTCTAGTACTTTGAACACTATTATTTCATGTAGACACTTGTTACACTGAATACTGTTATTACATTTACTTGTACCACCGATTACATGAATACATTACCTTAGTATTATATATACTTGTATCACTATTACATGAGTACTCTACACTGTTATGGCATGTACTTGTCATATGGATTTATTTCTATACAAGCTTCGATTGTTCCTGTATTCCTATCACATGAATCGTTATTCTTGTTACGTGCCTTATTGTTACATGTATACTCCTGTATTCCTGTTAATGACTATTACATGTTTGTTTTCTATAATCCTGATATTGATATGATATTCCTGTTACTGGACATGTGAGCTATTGATATGTTATGTGAGTGCCATGTGGATCTAAACCACGAGGGCCACCTCTAGAATCTCACATCACTTGTTTCACGTTTCCCGTTATCTTATTTTATGCTAACAACAGAGCTCATGTCCTATTATAGTGTTATATATATCTTGCACTGTTCTTGTTCTTGATACACTGTGTAATTTAAATATAATATGGGAATGGAGGAGACTTGACTGTTGACTAGGTCTGTCGGGTGGATGTCTGGATCCTTTATTGTCCTACTGCAAGGATAGGGTAGTGCTGGCTACCGTCTATTATAATTTGTTGAGCTCCCCTATTCTGTTACTTGTTCAGCCTTAAGGGGTTGGCCCTGGTCTCAGAAGCCAGGGGTCTGTTTAAGGCCGTGATCCCTGATATGCATGGGGTGCTCCCAGCCGATTAGAGCTCCTTGACTATTGATTTTCAATTAGCATAATAAAATAATATAAACAATAGTGATATTAGGAACGCTTATTATTTGGTCACTCTCTTGTTCGGATCATAGTATCTGTATGCCAAGTCCGAATGGGTTTGGCTAGAGTGCAGGCTTCAGTATGAACTGTCAGTGGTATGGGACATTAGAAGAGATTGATTAAAAATATTAGGTGAAACTGACTATTATTATTGTATAAATAACATGACTTACTCGATACACATATATTATTGTCCATTTATACTTGTTACATTTTCAGGTATCTTGTTCACTGTCATGTCACATGTAGATTGTATTAACTTCCTGATACTTGTTACGATTCATGTAGAGACGCACTATTTATGTACACAAATTCTCCGCATTCCATGTATTCTCTGTTTTATGTATTCTTTGTAGACACATTGTTGTTGTATATAGTTATTCAGCTTCATGTAGACATGTTCATAGTAACCACGATCCCCTCATGCTATTGTTATTTTCATAGTAAAATTGGTACATGTTATGTAAATAAATCGATATTATTATTATCTCACTAAATACTGTATCCGGTAACCCATATAGATAATATAACATGTATGACCATATAAAGATAATTTACTGAAAATAAGACTGAAATAACATGCAAAACATAAATAAGGGCAGTCAGCAATAGAACTAGATGTCCAATCATGTCACAGTACTATCGTGTGTCTATCACAGTTTATAAATCAAGTGGATGCAGTCCGTTACAGTATACGATAAACAGTTTATCATTTATTAATTATGTTAGTAAATAACAATTGTCACCTGTAAGAGACGCATCCTATACTACACCTACTACACATGTCAATCAGTGTTCTGAGTTATTAAAACTGATAGAGGAGACGTTGTCCATACTTTAGGTGGGTTCCGTACATACCCGAAACCACGACCCAATCACCTAACACTAAATCAGGTCCTACCGCTAGGTAGTCAATAACAATAACAATATGAACAATATGGGATGTCAGTCATCCCCGAAACCCTGCAGTGGAACCATATCTTGGCTGCGCAAACTGTATCCTAGGTCTACTCAAAATATAGATATTGTCTCCTCCATCAATTTTCAAATCCCGGTATAAGTTGTCCATTTACATTATTATCTAGATCAATTAATATCCATATTATTTTAATTAATGGGATGACATGGTAACAGAAACAATATCAATAATGTAACAATAACAATGTGGATAATATTACCGTATAAACGGGAGAACAATGGAACAATGCATGTGTTACGGTCTGACAATATTTTTCAGTAACTTTCAATAACATGAATTAATACAATAATAAATTCAGATACTGCTCAATAGACAATCTCGTCTAGGACTGACCAACATCTCATCCATCTGCACTGAGATACAATAGTAACTGATCCATCGACTTATAGTCTCAATACAATCATCGTGAACATCAAATGTCAATCCATATCAATGTAATCTGGTACAAAAAATCATAAGTTCAATAAATTAATATCCAATTCTCTTTCTTATCGATCTACAATAATCCTCTAAGTCATCAAAATGTCTCTCTTCTAAATCACTGATGTATACAAGTCTCAATATCAAATAAATACACACTCTACCATATCTAAATAGTCATCATTATCCAAATCCAATCCAGATCATCGGTCAACCCTCAGTTCCATCAAGCTAATTCAAAAAGATCCAAATCTAAGGTAACTAATCGAATATGAAAAAAATATAATCCACTAGTCCTGATTAGTCCAATCGAACACCTATTCCTCAATCCAAGGTCTACTCCATTCCAATCGGGTCTACTGACAAGTGTAAGTCCAAGATCCCATCTAAATTATCATCGAATAAAAGGAATCAAATCTGATAAATAACTCCCATATCAATAACAAAATCTAAAATTCACATACATTAACATTAAATACCCATCTCATCTATCACCATCGAAATACTCAACTCTCCGACATCATAATTATCTGAGACTAATAATTAACTATATATCTGTAAAATTCACTTTGTTAATTAATTTTCTCTGCTCCTAACCTCAACTCAAATTATGTTACCATTTAGTACACTGACCGGCCCAATCACTAACAAATTCAGTTAAATCAAATAATCCCAAAAATCAGTAAATACAAATACAACATCTTCGTGACAAGGTACTAACTCTATATAAGTTAACTATCATTGATATGACCAATTCATCGTCAACATGTCTACTACTCCCCGGGATGGTAGTTATAATGTTCTATAGAAAATCTATCATACATGCATCTAAACTCCCCACAAATAAATAAAATCAATCACTAATCATCAATCTCAATGAATTTGATGAAACCATATCACGCGCGACATATTAAGAGGACTAATGCTCGAATCTATTAAAATAGAAACAATAAAATCACATTAAATAATAGATAAGATAATATGATTAATAATTTCAGTTATTAATCAAGATTTTATTAAGATGCTCATGTAATTTAAATCAATAAACATTAAATTAGGAACCGTTTAAAAATAAATAATAACAGCACAAAGAAATTAGCACTCACATGAAATGATGTGTTTTTGAAACTGAATCGCCATCTGGTCTTCACTACACGAACCAGTATGGATCTATGGATCATCTTATGGGTTAATTTTTGAATCACCAGTGTATCAGGTCTATAATGAGCACGAATCCGAGTCTCATGCAACGGGTCCAGATCTCACCAAACGAGTCCAAAACGCTGCAACACGCAACCCAACCCATGGACTCACAGAACATACTCCCCACTTACATACGCTCATACATACATACCTATCATACACCCATACACTCATGCACGTAAACACACACACACACACACACATATGTCTGATAAGCTTATCAATTAAAGCACAATGTCCAAGTACATTCAAGACTGATAAGAGTTTGTTAGCTGAGCCTAGAGCTATCTGGTCCATATTTAGTTTTGCTCATCAAGTATGGTATTCACAATTGCTTATTTCTGATTCCTTTTGGTTTCAGTATCAATAGTTACTATATTATGTATTTTATTTCTTGTGAGTGTTGTATTAATTTTGGGTCAATCTAAGTACTTACTTAGTGTACTATAATAGAGAGTGACAGCCAGGGTCCTCTCCCCTCTCTATAGTTATCTAAGAATAGTACTGAAGAGTAGCCTAGCTAATCTGTAACATATGTACTTAATTTTTTTAATTTATCAATGAAATCATTTTACCTTTCAATATATATATATATATATATATATATATATATATATATATATATATATATATATATATATATATATATATATATATACACACACACACATATATATATACACGCGCGCGCGCACACACACATGCATCCACTACCAACATAAACACACTAACAGACACACACGCCCTTTAACAATACACTAACATTAATGCACACATCTCATACATAAATACATACACACACATCCATACCAATGTATACATGTTTATAAACACACACTACACGCCCACACATAAACACCTACAACACACAATCACACAAATAATTAACAATGCATACAACAGAGAGAGAGAGAGAGAGACAAAACATGCAAAGAGACAATTTGCTCAACCCATACACAAATAAGTGACTAACACACATATCACACAGAGAGAGAGAGAAATTGAAGAAGAAGAGGGACTCACGGGGGGGGGGGGGGGGGAAGCTCACCACAAGTGACGGCGGAGGCCGCGGAGGGCCTACGACTCGAGGATCTCCCCGGGAAGGAGGTGGGTATGCTTGTACTCGCCGACGGAGAAGAGAGGGCTGTCGGTGGAGTGCTCGAGGAGCTCGCCGGCAACTGCAAGGATGGTGGAGCCTGCCAAGGCTACTGGAGGGATGCCAGGGAGTGCGTGGCCTGGTCGTTGGATGCGCAGCAAGGGAAGAAGGCAGTGTGGCACTGGGAGAGGGAAGCAGCCTGGAGATCGAGTGCGCATGCAAAAGTATTGAAATAGCTGCAAGATTTGCAGTTTGTGTAGCACTAGGCCATGCAAGATTGCCTCACCATTAGAGTAGAACATTAGATAGTCTGAATGTGTGTTTAGGAAAAAAAAAATAGTATTGAACTTTCAATACAAAGTCTACAATTGGAAAGAAGAGATAGCAGGAATCTGCAAGGGTTGGGACAATGTCATGATCCAAATATTCAATCTTCAAATAAGATTTTTGATGAAGAAGTACCGCAGCTGGGTTCGAGTGCTGGTGTATAGGTGGAAGAGAGGAGTGCTCAATTGTAAGGTAGAGCTCGGGAAGATCGGCCAAGTGGAGATCATGGAGAGGGCAGCCATGGAGGAGGTGGCAAGGCGCGACGGAGCTCGCCGGGGAAGATGATGTGGCTGGTTGGTGATGGGTTCGATAGTGCTATGGGCTGCATCGAGGTGGGTGCAGGCGTAGCAAGCATGTGGGTGGCTTGGCCTGAAGGCCAGGGTGGTGCGCGCCATGGCTCCGGGGTTGATGAACTAGGCCAAGGGGTGGAGAAGCCCAGGGGGTTGTTTGGCGGGCCAGGCTGCGAAGAGCGCACGGAGCGGGGCTCTGCCGTAAGGAGAAGGTAGGGGAAGGCTGTAGATAAAGTGAAAGGGAGAGAAAGTTATGGATTAGGATTAGATTAGATTTAAGATTAGTTAGAATTATTATTAGTTAGTTAAGATTAAGATTATAGATAAGATCGAATGGGTAGTGGGTTTGGACTAATAGGTTGGATTTCGGGTTTGGGCTATTGGGTTTGGGGATTAGGGCTTGTCACGCCCCGCTTCCCAAAATACGTGGAAAAGGAGGCGCGACGAGAGTCGGCGACGTATATACGTAAGGAAAATACCCCACGTATACACGCTAAGCCTAAATGTAACCTAATCAAGCTATAAATCAGAAGCATAATAATCAATGGTCACTGCAATAATACATATAAGACTACACAATGATAGCAGATGAATAATGACAAGAAGATGGAAGCTGAAAGCGATAAAGGTAGAATCAAAGATGGCAGAAATATAAAAGAGATGAGGATACCAGAAACGGAAGAATGAGCGTCCAGTTCCTCGCAAGACGTACAGTCTCGTCGAACACCTGCACATTAGAATAATCGTCCAATATCTGGACGTGCAAATTCAGGGTCGTCAGAACGCGACCATGGTGAGTGTGTGTGTAAAGGGGAAAGAACTCGTGCAGAATAAACAATGTGCATAAATGATAATAATAATAAGGTAATAATAATAACAAAAACAAGAACAACAATAAGGATAATAATAATTACAAGAAGTAGTAATAAATTACTTTAAATTGATAATCTTAATAAAATAATTAGTAGGGCAGAATAATTACTGAGCACTAGTAATAAATAATGATACACTAAATAGAATAACAATAAATAATAATGGAAGAATAATTTGCCATATACTATCTGAAAATAATTTGCATATTCAACAATAATAATCACGAGAGAAATAAATTAACTTGATGAAATAAAAATAATCGATAAATTAAAATAAATACTTTAGAAAAATGAAAATACTGTATTTTAGATTAGGGATATTACAGGGCTAAAAGGGTTTAGGATGAGATAAAAGGGAATGGGCAAAAGGGTAAAACACAACACCATATGAAAGAAAACTAATATAATAGTAGCAATTAACAATAACAACAATATTAATATTAGTAACTAATAATAATACCAAAAATAATTAACTATAATATTAATAATAGTAATAACAAAAACATTACATAAATATAATAATAATAACAATAACACTGACAATAATAAATAATAATAATAATGAAATAATAATAGTAATAACTACTACTAATAATAATTAATAATAATAGAAATAGAATAACAATAATTAGTAATTAAAAATATTAATAAATAATAATAGTAAATGTAAAGGCAAATTAACATTTAATACTCCCAAAATAATTTTGTATAATTAAAAAAATAAGTTATAAATTAAGTTAATAATTAATAATTAAAAAAATTAGTAAATCAAATACTTAAAAAAATAAAAATACAGTATTTTAAACTAGGGATACTATATTCTACCCAGCTTATAAAAATTTCGACCTCGAAATTTCATTAAAGTAGGGAATGATAAAAGAATCAAAATTAAGAGAGAAAACAAAGAAGCTTCCATTCGCTTCTTAGCACATCATGGGTTCACCACGCTTCTGCTACGCGTTCTGATCTCTGCTGCCAGCTTCAAAATGAAGTAGCCGGTTCTACGAGACAAAACCGACAAAAAGAGTTGATTTGAATATGAGAATCAAGGAGAGATCCAGATTACTCTGGAAGAAGAGTTGTAATTAGGGATATCAAAAGATCAATTAGATGAATTTTCAAGGGAGAATGATTAATTCTCAAGTGAACTCAGTATCATTGTACAGATAGTATATATATTGCAGTATAATTATAGCTCGTTCTAAGTTACCGGCATGAACTAGGTCTTCTTGCGAAAAAAGCGAAAGTCAAAAGTTATCATCGCAAGTCGAAAACCTACCTCTGATACCAAGAAAACCCTGTCATGCCCCGCTTCCCAAAATACGTGGAAATAGAGTCACGACGAGAGTCGGCGATGTATATTGCGAGGAGAATACCCCAGTGTACACGTTAAGCCTAAAGTAGTCTGAACAAGTTATAAAATCACTATGATAAATCAATATTACTGTAATAATACATATAATATCCACACATGATAACAGATGAATAAAAGAATAAAATGATAACTAAAAGTGATATATAGAGAGAATAATGAATTAACAGAGATAAAGGTTAAGGAAAAGTACTGGTAATCAAATAGAGAAAACTCCAAGTTACTCAAGATGCCTGTGATCCTCTCCAAATACCTGATCAGTAATAAATAACCATAGATCTGGGTATGTAACCCAGGAGTCAGAACTCCTAGTGAATGTATACGGGAAAAAAAGAAAGTGCACGTGCATATAACATGTGTGAGCATATAAAGATAATTTACTAAAAATAAGACTGAAATAATATGTAAAACATAAATATATAGAAGTAAGGGCAATTAGTAATAGAACTAGATGTCCAATCATGTCATGGTACTATCAGGTGTCTATCACAATTCATAAATCAAGCGGATGCAGTCCGTCATAATATACGATAAATAGTTTATCATTTATTAATTATGTTAGTGAATACCAATTGCCACCTATAATAGACATATCTCTTACTACGCCTACTACATATGTCAATCAGGATCCCGAGTTAATGAAACTGATAGAGGAGACGTTGTTCATGCTTTAGGTGGGTTCCATACATACCCGAAATCATGACCCAATCACCTGACGCTAAACTAGGTCCTACCGCTAAGTAGTTAATAACAATAATAATATGAACAATACGGGATGTCAATCATCCCCCGAAACCCTGCAGTGAAACCGTATCTTGGCTACACAACCTGTACCCTAGGTCCATCCAAAATATAGACGTTGTCTCCTCCATCAATTTTTTCAATCTCGGTATAAGTTGTCCATTTACATTATTATTTAGATCAATCAAAATCCATGTCATTTCAATTACTGGGATGGTACGGTGATAGTAACAATATCAATGATGTAATAATAACAATGTGAACAATATTATCGTATAAATAGTAGAACAATGGAACAATGTATGTGTTAGAGTCTAACCATATTTTTCAATAACTTTCAATAACATTAATTAATATAATAAATTCAGATACTGCTCAATAGACAATCTCGTTTAGGACTGACCAACATCCTATCCGTTTGCACTAAGAGACAATAGTAACTGATCCATCGACTTATAGTCTCAATACAATCATCGTGAATATCAAGTATCAATCCAAATCAAGTTAATCTGGTACAGTAAACTACAAGTTCAATAAATCAATATCCAATTCTCTTTCTTATTGATCTACTCTAATCCTCTAAGTCATCAAAATGTCTCTCCTCTAAATCACTGATGTATACAAGTCTCAATATCTAAATAAATACACACTCTATCATATCTAAATAGCCATCATTATCCAAACCCAATCCAGATCATCGGTCAACCCTTAGTTCCATCAAGCTCAATCAAAAGGATCCAAATCTAAGATAACTAATGAATATGAGAAAATATAATCCACTAGTCTTGATCAGTCCAATCAAACACCTATTCCTCAATCCAAGGTCTACTCCATTCCAATCAGGTCTACTGACAAGTCTAAGTCCAAGATCCCATCTAAATTATCATCGAATAAGAGGAATCAAATCTGATAAATAACTCGCATATCAATAACAAAATCTAAAATTCACATATAATAACATTAAATACACATCTCATCTATCGCCATCGAAATACTCGGCTCTCTGACATCATAATCATCTGAGACTAGTAATAAACTATATATCTGTAAAATCAACTTTGTTAGTTAATCTGCTTTACTCCTAGGGTCTGTTTGGTTGTCGTAACTGGCCGTAATTCGTAGTTGTAATTGGTAAAGTCTTTTATAATTGTAAATGAGTTATATGTATGTAAATTTTACGGTGTTTGGTTGGTAATATAAAATTGTAAAGTGAGAAAGTATATTGTACTTTACGGTGTTTGGTTGTCGTAATGTATAAGTCGTAAGTGAAAAAGTTGACCACAAAATTAACTATTTGGTGATTTTAAAATTTTTAATACTGCAAATAAATATTAAAAAAGTTAAATATTAAATTTTTTTAATATTAATATAAAAAATATTACAAATTTGTATGACCACAAAATTAACTGTAACTGGGCTGTAAGTGAGTGGTAACTGGGTTGCAAGTGAGTGTTAGTTGAGTTACGTAAGTCTTTTACGAATTACAGTCCAAACAAACGCCGTAGTTGTAACTGGGTAGTAAGTCATTTACGAATTACGTAGTTTTACGCGAAACAAACAGCCCCCTAATCTCAACTCAAATTATGTTACCATTTAGTACACTGATCGGCCCAATCACTAACAAATTCAGTTAAATCAAAGAATCCCAAAAATTGGTAAATACAAATACCACATCTTTGTGACAAGGTACTAACTCTATATAAGTTAACCATCAATGATATGACCAATTCATCGTCTATAACATGTCTACTACTCCCCAGGATGGTAGTAATGATTTTCTATAGAAAATATCATACATGTATATAAATTCCCTACAAATAAACAGAATCAATCACTAATCATCAATCTTAATGGATCTAATGAAACCATATCACGCACGACATATCAAGAGGACTAATACTCGAATCTATTAAAATAGAAACAATACAATCACATGAAATAATAGATAAGATGATGTCATTAATAATGTCAATTATTAATCAGGATTTTATTAAGATGCTCATGTAATTTAAATCAATAAATATTAAATTAGGAACCGTCTAAAAATAAATGATAATAGTACAAAGAAATAAACACTCACATGAAATAACTTGATTTTGAAGCCGAATTGTCGTCTGGTCTTCACTGCAAGAACTGGTACTAATCTCCAAATCATCCCATGGGTCAATTTTTGAATTGTCAGTGTATCGGGTCCACAATGAGCACGAATCCATGTCTCCTGCAACGGGTCCGGATCTCACCAAACGGGTCCAAAATGCTGCAACACATAACCCAACCCATGAACTCACACAAACATACACCCATACATATACACACCACTTACATACACTCATACATACATACCCATCATACACCCATACACCCATGTATGCAAACATATACATACATACGTACATACATACATACACATGCATCCACTACCAACATAAACACACTAACACACACACCCCTTAACAGTACACTAACATTAATACACACATCTAATGCATAAATACATATACACATATGCATATCAATGTATACATGTTTATAAACACACACTACATGTCCACACATAGACACTTACAACACACAATCACACAAATACTTAACACACGCACACAACAGAGAGAAAGTGAGAGACAAAACATGAGAGAGAGACAATTTGCTTAACCCACACACAAATAAATAACTAACACACATATCACAGAGAGAGAGAGAAATGGAGAGAAGAAGAGGGACTCACAAAGGGGGAGAAACTCGGCCACGAGCGATGGCGGAGGCCGCGGAGGGTGTCTATGACTTGAGGATCTCACCGAGAAGGAGGTGGATGTGCTCGCACTCGCCGACGGAGAAGAGCAGGCTACCAAAGGAGTGCTCAAGGAGCTCGCCGACGAGTGCAAGGATGGTAGAGGCCTACCAAGGCTATTGGAGGGCTGCCAGGGAGTGCATGGCCTGGTCGTTGGATGTGCAGCAAGGTAAGAAGGCAGTGTTGTGTTGGGAGATAGGAGCAGCCTGGAGATCGGGTGTGCATGCAGAAGTATTAAAACGGCTACAAGATTTGCAGTCTGTGGAGCACCAGGCCATGCAAGATTGCCTTACCATTAGAGTAGAACATTAGATAGTCTGAATGTGGTTTTAGAAAAAAAAATAGTATTAAACTATCAATACAAAGGATGCAAATGGAAAGAAGAGATAGCGGGAATCTGCAAGGGTTGGGACAATGTCATGATCCAAATATTCAACCTTCAAATAAGATTTTTTGATGGGGAAGTACGTCAGCTGGGGTTCGGGTGTTGGTGTACAGGTGAAGGAGAGGAGTGCTCAGCTGTGAGTGGAGCTCGGGAAGATTGTCCAGGGGGAGATCATGGAAAGGGTAGCCATGGAGGAGGTGGCAAGGTGCGACGGAGCTCGCCGGGGAAGATGATGTGGATGGTTGGTGATGGATTCGACAGTGCTATGGGCTGCGTCGAGGAGGGTGCAGGCGTAGCAAGCATGAGGGGGCTCAGCCTGAAGGCCAGGGAGGTGCGCGCCATAGCTCTGGGGTTGATAAACTCGGACAAAGGGTGGAGAAGTCCAGGGGGTTGTTTGGTGCGCCTGGCTACGAAGAGCACACGGAGGGGGGCTTTACCGTGAGAGTGTTGGTCCACAGGCCTTTCACCTTAGTTTTGATGATGACTAACTTATGAAGGTTAGCTTACAAATAATCTTGTGTTTATACAGTTTCAGTTATTGATCAAGATATTAGTAGGTGTTTAGCTTCAACAAAGGAGTTTTGGGAGCTAATTCATGTAGATTCAAGAGCTCGCACGTCAATATCGCATCTAGCACTCATATGGAGTCAAGCTCGTTGGATCGTGGTTAGATCGGGTTGTCTTGAAGATGAGGATCGACAAGAAGACTTCGGTTTATGTTTAGTTCAGTTTGTTAAAGATTAGTATATATGTTTGAAGCTCAAAAATATACACACACAAAATGCACGTTTTCAAAAGAATGATTTTCATCATGTTTGGTTTACGATACTTGTTCTATATTTTTCTAATTATTTTTATCAATGACTAGAACTTGTATCACAAGGATAATCATGCTTTCTATCTCCCAAAATCCAAACAAAAATATTTGAAAATTGTATATATCTTCAAAAAGAGTTTTCATCTATTTTGGCCTACGTCGGTCGACCGTGCCTATTACAGACCAGAGCGGTCGATCGCACGGTTGATCGGAGTTCTAACAATTGGGGATGTGCACGTTGTGCACGATCCCGGTCGACCGGTCCCCTCTTGCGGTCGACCGGTAGTCGACCATTTGTAAGCACTTCGGTCTCTATTTGTCACGGTCGACCGACCGTCGATTGAGAGCTAACGGTCAGATTTTTTGAATCGGCCGGTCGACCGCTAGTATGCCAGATTGGCAATTCTGACTGTTTTATTTTAATTATTTTTAAAATATGTTCAAATTAAAAACGTGGAAAGCTGTATTAGAGGGTCAATTTCTTCCTCTTTTATGCTATTAAAACTATTCTATGTTTGCTCTTCTAAAACCCTATATAAAGGGGTCATTAGGGTTGAGTTTAACACATAACAACAAATTCAAAAAATAATGTTTTGAGATTTTAAGTGAAAGAGCTTTTTGTTTTCAGTTTTGTACTATTATTTTTAAAAGTCTTCTTCAAGTTTTGTTTCTTAAAATCTCTTCTATTTTTTAAATTTCACTTATAAAACCTTGAGCTTCTAACTTATATATTATTCTCTAGGATTTTGTAAAGAAGTGTTTTCAAAAGAGAGTCTGTGGTCTTTTGATCACCCAGTGCTCATTGTATTATTGCTACGCTACCTCTGGACTAGAAGAGTGTGTGGGGGAGTTGTGTACTCCATAGTGGCTGTAATTTCTATTGGTGAAAAGTTTTAGTCGGTTGGAAATCCTTCACGGTGGTGAAGGCGGGGACGTAGAGCTGTGGCTCGAACCTCGAAACAAATCTCTTTGTTTGCGATTGATTTCTTGTCTCTCTTATCTACTTTATAGTTATCATTCATTGTCGATCTATACTCATTACAACAAGATTGCATTGAGCATCTCAAACTCTTATCTAGAGGAATCACGAGGAAGAAGTTCAGAACCCTTCATGGGGTATACGGTTTCTAATCTTGCTTTGAGTGATCGTTTGCATTATCTCATTTTTATTTTATATTGAATATTGAATTGATTAACCTTACACCTATTCACCCCCCTCTAGGTGTAATTTCAATTGGTATAAACGTAAGTGTTGGCCCGAAAGCCCATCACTCTAGTTTTGATGATGATCAACTCATGTAGTTATAGTACTAATGATCTTGTATTTAATTAGTGACAGATTTATGATCAAGATCTTAGTAGGTGTATAGCTTCAATAAAGAATTTAAAGTCAAGTTTTGGAGCTAGCAAAGTTTGATCCAAGAGCCATTGGATCGTGTTTGGACCAAGTCATGAAGATGTGAAGGCTTCTAATGAAGACTTCAAGAAGATGAAGACTTGTGTCTAGGTTTGTTTTTAGAAGATTTTATTTTTAGTTAAAATGTAAAGGATAGAATAGTTGGTGGATTGCTCAAGTACATATATACACACACACTCTTGATAGTTGTATTTTTACAAAAGATTTTCTATTTTAGAAAATACATGTTTGAATTTTGGTTTTCAGTTTACATGTTTTATCCAAAACCATGTTTAGTGCATAATGTCAAAAATATAGATATTTCATCATGTTTGTATAGTGGATCATATCCATACACACTATACTTTAAAGTTGTTTAAATATCTTATTTTTGTATTTGGTGAAGTTTTTGAAAAACAAGTTTTTGAAAAATCAAGTTTGAAAAATACTGTTTTCATTTGAGCCAATTTTTTCATATTACAAAAATAGTCCAAATCATTTGTAACATGCCTTGATTTTGTGCAAGCATGTTTGTTTATCAAAGTATATTGGTAAAACTATTTTTGTAGATTTTTCAGTATTTTATGGGATTTTATTTCAATCAAAAAGACCAAGTTTTAAATCCCTTTACATTTCTGTACTAGCTTCAGCCGGCCGACCGGGACGGTCGACCGCAGTTTGAAGTTAGCCGACCGACACGGTCGACCGACGTGCACTGACGTGCACGCCAGTTCTGGCAGGAGGGCCGGTCGACCGACCCGGTCGACCGTCCAGAGAGCTCTGCTCTCTGGAAAGGCCCCGGTCGACCGGGCGGTCGACCGGACAGAGAGACTTGCTCTCTGTATCCTGGCCTCGGTCGACCGACCGATCAACCGATGGCACAACGGTCTGAAATATGACCGTTGGCCGGTCGACCGGGCGGTCGACCGACAGTTCTGTCAGACCCCAACGGCTAGTTTTTCTAGCCCTATAAATTTGGGGGTTTGGACATTGTTTTGAAATAAGATTTTTAGTGGACTTTGAGCCAGTTTTTCCCACTTCTTTAAAAGAGTTTTCTCTACTAAATTGAGAGCTAATACTTTCAATCAAAAGGGGAGTTTTTATCAAGAGTGTTAAAAAGAGATTTCTTGAGTTTTCCTCCACCATTCTCATCCTTGTTTTCTCACACAACACTTGAGCCATCCATTGCTATATCTACCTATAGGGTTTTGTTGTGAGAGTTTTTATTGGTGATCAAAGTGTTTAGATCACCAAGAGATCTTTTCTTGTTTTCTTGAGGAGGCGGACGAGTGCGTTCGCGGTTGTTTCGAGTTCGTGTGTGAACTCTTTGTTTGAGGTGCGGCCTCGACGAGCTGGTGGGCTTGCAGTGTGTACAGGCTAGGGAGTCCGAGAGCTTGTAGGTGTTGCGGCACCGAGTGATCCGGTGGGATCGATTATAGTAGAAATCCTTCGTGTGTCGAAGGCGGGATGTAGAGCAAGTGTGCTCGAACCTCGAAACAAATCCCTTGTGTTTGCGATTGCTCACACACTCTCTCTCTATCTCTTGTTTATATCTTGCATGCTTAAATTGTGTTCATCTATATATGCTTGATATACTTGTGTGCTTAATTGTTATACTTGCTTGGGTTTATTTGCTAACACTTGTATTCAACCAAGAGAGCCAACGCGGCACCTCAACCCTTATCTAGGGGAATCTAGAGGAGTTTGTCCAGAGCCCTTCACGGGGAATTCGGCAACACTCTTGTGTTATACGTGGTGTTTGGTTCAAGAGTTTAGTTTAAGTCATAATAGTTTTTACTTCCGCATTATTTGGCATTTAGTGACCATTAGATTAGCCATCACCTATTCACCCCCCCTCTAGGTGATCCTTCAATTGGTATCAGAGCCAAGTGCTCTGAATTTGGGTCTTACAACCTAGAGTTAAAGATCCTCATTTTAGGCTAATCACATTATTTGTACACACACCATGGATTTCATGTCACCACCCACCTTTGACATTCTTAACATCCAAATTTGGAAGGTTAAGATGTCTTTGTACCTCAAGGCCCTAGGCATTCATGTTTACCTTGCCATCACTAATGATTATTGTTTAAATGGTAAGAATATTGAGGCTAATGCAAAAACCCTTAATGCTTTAAAGTCTACCCTAAATGATGATTATTTATCTAGGGTTTCTAACATTGATTCGGCTTTTGTAGCTTGGAACATCATCACCTCCCTTGGCGAAAAGGATCTATATTATGCCGGGAGCGATTCGGATGTTGGAAGCAATACCTCCAACACGTGCTATATGGTCCAAGGGGACAACCCCCTTGAGGTAACTACCGAATCCGAGGTAAATGAAGATAATGACATGTCATATGATGAGCTTAGCACTTTTTGTCAACTCCTTCTTGAGAAATATGACATAATTAAGAAAGAAAATAAAATTTTAAAAAAGAAATTTGATTGCATGTTTAGAAAAAGAAAATGAATTTTTGAAAAATGAGAATGTTTCCTTGCTTTCAAAATTGGATGATCTTTGTGAAGGAAACACAAATTTGAAAAATAAAATTGTTTTGGTGGAAAAACAAAAAAAAGTTGTTTTTTCAAGAAAACTCTTGTTTAAAAAGAAAAATTTGTGAAAAAGAAAAGGAAAGTTTTTCTAAAAAGAATAAGAAAAATGTTTCACATTCTCACCATGCTTTACATGCCACCATTGATGAAAGTGAGATTAAATTTTTGAAAAATAAAATTAATAATTTGAGCTCTACTTTGAGCACATGTGCATTTAACCACACTAGATTGGAGTCTATGTTTTCAAAGAAACAAGCTCCACATTCTCATGCATATTATCATCATGCATATGCTTATGTTGCACGCCACGATCATACACATACACATAAGCATCCTAAGGTGTACAAGTGTACACATTGTGGCCGCAAAGGCCATTTAGCAAAATTTTGTTTTGATAAGATGCATCATATTAATTTTGCTAAAAATAAAAATGTTTGGGTGCCTTACAATGCTAACCCCCAAGGACCCAAGAAAAAATGGGTACCAAAACCCCCACCTTGTGTTTTTGATGTAGGTGAGGGCTCTCACACGACATGAGAGGAATGGTGCCTTGATGGTGGATGCACATGGACTCGATGGACACACATTTTTGATGCATCGCTATCAAGGAAGTTTGGTGGGTCAACCACCATGTTTGAAGATTTGGAACATAGTTCCCTAGTTGGTAACTATTTCTAAACTCTTAATTTATGTACATGCTTTTATTTTCATGATATCATATTGCATGTTCATGTTTTATGTTGTTTTGTGCTTCATGTGGTAAATACTAGTTTAAATGTAGTTTTTATTAAAACTTGGATTTATACATGTACAAGTAGTGAGCAACAAATTGATTCATATATGTTTGCACTTCATTGTTCATTTGTACTCACTATATACACATGTATAGCCTAGTTTTGATGATTCTTTCATTTATACTTGTTTTGCCAATTTTCATGTTTTACTTCATGTATATGTAATTTTTATTCAAATCTAATAAATATACATGTATATCCTTTTTGAGTCTCTTGTCTTCATGCAAATACTATTAATAGACTCGTTTTATGTTTGGGATATGTATGTATATTGTTAGATTTAGATAAATCATACATATACCTAGAAGTTTATTGTTTTTAATGAAAAATAAATTTCATGTTTTGTTTGATAAAATAAAATAAATAATTTGTTTGGATCATTTTGAGCCTTAATGACTATTTTCATGAAAATGCTATATACATGATTCTTGTACACTCATACTTCATTTGTTTTGTCATGACTTTGATTCATGAACACTTTTATGAGCTTAATCGATTTTAAGTGTCATCTCTTGTGTATTTGGTATGATTCATGAAAAACATATGATTTGGTTTCATATTTTGAAGGATCTTTAACTAGTTTTTCAAAAATCAATTTAACTAGTTATTTATTCTTCAATATTTTATAAGTTATACACATGATCCTATCATTGTTTCAATTGGTATCATTGAATCATTTCAATTAGTATTAATTTGACTCTATTTTTGTATATACTCATATTTTGTTTTCTATATATGTATGTATCAATTTCAATTGGTATACTCATTTTTCATACATATATATGAATTATTTGTGCTTGAGTTAAAATTGTTTTACATATTTAAAGCACAAAGTTGTTTATGATAAGAAAATAAAAATTAAAAAAATTTCTCAAGATTTGTTTTATAGAGAAAATTCAAAATTTTGTTTTATAAGAAAAATAAAAAATTTTCACTTGTATTGCCTATATGCAAAGAGAGCTTAACATCTCTTCTACATATAGATTCATGTTGAGTGTATTGTATTGGTCCAGAGCCCTTCCACTCTAGTTTTGATGATGATTAACTCATGTAGTTATGTTTACTAATATTCTTGTGATTTTAGTTACAGATTATTGATCAAGATATTAGTAGGTGATTAGCTTCAACAAGATGTTTTTGAAGCCTTTCACAAGTGATTCCAGTGCCCGAGCATCAAGATCATACCTTTGCACTCGGAGGATCACGAGTTTGGGACCAAGTCGCCTTGAAGATGAAGATCGTCAAGAAGACTTAGGTACCTTAGGTTTTCGTGTGTTTTAGATCCATTTGTAAAGCTTAGAATAGTTGATATGCTCAAGTGCACAATACACACACGTTTTGATTTTGATATGTGTTTTCATGAATAGTGAATCAAAACAAGTTTAATTGGTTTATATGTATAGTAGATGTATTCTTTCTATACATGCTTGCTTAAACTTCCTATACAAACTTATTTTGACTTTCCTATTCATGTATTGAAAAATCTAAGTTTGATAAAATATAAGTTTTAGTTTTTGATAAAATTGATAAGACACAAAAATAGTTCAAATTGCTTGATATTTGAGTTGAAATTTTTATCACATGTTTATATATCAATGCAAAATGATAAAACTATTTTTGGGTATTTTTACAAGAGATAAAAGAATTTTTAGAAATATTTTTAACACAGTTTTCTGACTCAGAACAGTGGCTGACAGGCCAGGTCGGTCGACCGCACGGGTCGACCGCACCAAAGGCCGGTCGACCCTTGCGGTCGACCGACGTGCACAGGCTTGTGCACGTTTGGCAGTCTCAGGGACGGTCGGCCGGGCGGCCGACCGGACCAGAGAGCTTTGCTCTTTGTATCTGGGCGGTCGGCCGTGTGGTCGACCGGGTTGCCCCAACGGTCACATTTCTGACCGTTGGCGGTCGGCCGGTCGGCCGACTGCTAGGCCTGTCAGGCTGCCAGATCAGCCTAACGGCTAGTTTTGTGTTGGGGCTATAAATACCCCATCTCTTCATGGTTGTAACTAAGATTTTAAGAGCAAAATTTTCAGACCTTCTTAAGTGTTTTAAAATAGTTTTCAAAAGAGTTTAAGTGCTAAACAGTTTCATCTTGTTTGTTTTAAGTGTTTTGTTATTTTCAAAGAAAATAGGTTTTTGGGAATTGGTTTCTTGTTCTTCATTTCCATATCAATTTGGTATTTCTTAAGAGATTTTCTTTGATCAAAACACTTTATTTTCCACACTTGAGCTTATCTTCTATCCTATTCTATTTAGGATCTTTGTTTGTGGAAATAGGAAAGAGGTTTGTGGTTGAGACATACCACTTGTTGTAAACCCTTGATTTCTTGTATTGCTCCCTCTTTGGTAGAGGTTGAGGTTGTTGTATTGGGTTGGTGTTTGCTCCCTCTTTGGTAGAGGTTGAGGCTTGTGATTTGCTCCCTCTAGTGAGAGGTGGAGATTGGTTGTAACCCTCTTCGGTAGAGGTGTTGGTTGTTGTATTGGCTACGGGCCTACCCCTCGGTTGTGAGGCGGTGTTTGAGAGAGGAGTTCGGTACTCCTATTGTTGTAACAAATCCTCCTCGGTGGAGATTCCCTCGGTGGGAGATAGTGGATTGGAAATCCTTCACGGTGGTGAAGGCGGGGATGTAGAGCTAGGGGCTCGAACCTCGAAACATATCTTATTGTTAGCGTTTGATCCATTATCTCTCTAACCCTCTCTCTCTTTTATTTGTGCATTACATTATTCATATTGCCATATCATCCATACTTGTGTTGTGCCTTGCATTATTTCATATTGTTCATCTTTATATGCTTGTGTGTGTGCCTCTCTTGTACTTAACCACAAGAGCTTCATGTAGCACCTCAACCCATATTTAGGGGAATCAAGAGGAGTTAGTCCAGAGCCCTTCACGGGGAATTCGGCTACACTTGTGTGTTGTACTAAGTGTGTTGTAATATTTGTTTAAGCTTCCGCATTTAACGCATTTAGTTTATAGATTAGCATTTACACCTATTCACCCCCCTCTAGGTGTTTTTCAATTGGTATCAGAGCCTACGCTCCTGATATTTAGGTTTAACCACCTAGGAGTGAGATCTTGGTTAGCTAATCTACCATTTGCATTTGCACACTTTTGTTGTTTGCACACATTTAGTTTGCACTCATGGATAGCCCTCCTATGTTTGACATTTCTAGACTTGAGATTTGAAAGGTTATGATGAGTTGTCATTTAAAAGCCCTAGGATATAAAGTTCACCTTGCCATTACCAAGGAATCCTTTCTTAGTGATAGCAAGCATATAGAAGCCAATGCAATAGCCCTAGAAGCACTTAGAGCATCACTTCATAAAGATTATTTACATGTGTTTGCTCACTATAATTCAGCTTTTACAGTTTGGAGTATTTTGACTTCTCCCGAGCTACCAAAGATTATCGAAAAGAAGAGAAGATCTAGAAGAGATGAGTCCGAAGAACATTGCTTCATGGTCCAAGGGAATGACTCCCTTGAGGTACACTCGGACACTCAACTAGATGCTAGTTCTAATTCATATTGCAATGAATGTCTAGAGGCACAAGCTATGAATGATGAACTTGCTAGAAATTGTGAAAATTTGATTTCTAAATACAAAATATTGAAAAATGAGAATCTTGTTTTAAAAGAAGAAAAGAAAAATTTGTCATCTAAAATTGAGATTGTTTTGCAAGAGAAGGAAGAGGTTTCTAGTAAATGTGACTCACTTAGATCTCAACTTAATCTTGTTTTAAAAGAAAATCAATTGTTGAAATCTAAAATGATTGTGATGATGTGTTGAAGAAAAATGAGTTTTTATCTTCAAAAGTTGATGTTGTTTTAAAAGAGAATATTGCTTTGAAAAATAAAATAATTTCTATTTCAAATGATTTAGATGTTTGTTTAAAGAAAAATGAATTTTTGAAAAATAATATGGATGCACATGTTTGCCATGCTAGTGTAGCTTCTTCATCTAGTCTACCTATTGCATGTATCTCTTCTTTTAGGATTAATGATGATATTTGTTTGTTAAAGAAGAGTGTAGATTGTTTGGGCTCCACTTTGAGCCATTGTGCCATGAACCATACACGCTTGGAATCCTTGGTTCGAAAGAAACAAGTTCCATCTTTTCATGCACACCATCCACGGCATACACATGCTCCTCACGGACACACCCATCACATGTATGCTCATGTGTACACTTGTACACATTGTGGACGTAAAGGCCACCTTGCTAAATTTTGCTATGATCGTATACTTGTTTCTAATTTAGCAAATAAGTTTGTTTAGGTTAGAGAAAGTACTAACCCCCATGGACCCAATAAGATATGGGTACCAAAGACCACCCCTCTTATGTTTGATGTAGGTGTGGGCTCTCACATGACGTGAGAGTAGCGGTACCTTGGAGTGGATGCGTTTCGAGCTTTATGGAAATCAATTGGATGCATCACTTTCAAGGGATGTTTGGTGGAGAGGACCACCATGTTTTGGAGACAAGGAGAGTTGCCTTCTAAGTTTTGGTAACGATTCCTAACTCCTTATTTATATTTACATGCTTTCATATTCATTGTTTATAGCATGTTTTATTGTTTGTAGATTATTATGATAATGCCATGCTTATTAGATCCTTGACATGCATGTATAGCCTTTTGAGACACCCATGTTTATATGGACCCATATTTTGTGTTCTCACCATTTGGTTAGCTATCATATTTATCATAGGTTTAATAACATGTGGATTTTCATAATAATCATGTTTATGCTTAACATGTTGATTTTTGTCTTGTTTTGATGCTTCATGTTTTGAATATATGTTTAAATGTTAGTTTTCATTAAAACTTGGTATATACTTGTACATATAGTGGGCAACAAATAAATCTATATATGTTTGTGCTTGAATGCTTATTTGAACCATTAGATGTGCTAGTATAGTCTAGTTTTGATGATCCATGCATTTTAAATTTGTATTCCCATTTTGGTTTTGTTTTATGATCATGTGTCTTTGTTTCATGTATATGTCTATTTTGTCAAACTTTAAGATATACATGTATACCCCTTGAGTCATTTGCTTTTCATGCAAATCTATACATATGGACTCAATTGTGTTTAGAGATATGTATGTATACTTTTTGTGTTGACAAATTATACATATACCTTGAAATGAAATTTGTTTTAATGGAAATTTAGTTTCTCATGTTTCCATGTGTTTTTGTTTAACTTCATGTATATGTCCATTTTATCCACATTATTGTTATACATATACATCATTTTTGAGCCACGTGCCTTCATGCATATATCTTTGTGGACTCATTGTGTTTGGATATGTATGTGTTGGCCCAAAGGCCATTATCCCAGTTATTTTGATGATAACAAAACATATTTAGTTATGTATTTAACATTTGTGCTTCAGAATATTTCAGGTTATTTAACAAGTTGTTTTTGACGGCTCCGCTAAAAGACTCACACATTTGGAGTTCGCCGCAAAAATGAAGATTCCCAAGCTATGCACAACTAGGATGCTTTGGGATCAAGATGATGATATGAAGATCAAGACAAGACCAAGACAACAAAGAAAAACAAGAATTGTATTTTTATTTTTTATTATTTTTTTTTAGATATTTTGTCAAAGCTAGATATTAGAAGTAGAGCTATGGGATTATCACACACACACATCTTTTAGTTAGGTTCATGGCTTCAAAAAGACTTTCAAATTCCATTTCTAACTTAGTTCTAAAGAGAACATATTTTGAAAATAAGTTTTTAGAAAGAAAATAGTTTTGGAAAAACATTTTTATGGAAAAACAAGTTTTTATCAAAAGGATTTTTATCAAACTATTTTAACATGATAGAAGTATGACACATGCTCATACTCTATGTTTTTACAAGTTCCAAAATTTTAACCCAAGACCCAAAACTAAAAACCCAAAAATTTCTGGTTCTGGAAGTTCTGTTTTTCAGAACTCACAGTAACCGGTCGACCGGCCCGGTCGACCGATGTGCACAATACTGTGCACGTCTATATCAGTCGACCGACCCGGTCGACCGATGTACACTTGCTTTCACAGGAATTTTCGGTCGACCGACCCGGTCGACCGATGAACCCCAACGGTCATATTTTTGACCGTTGGCGGTCGACCGACCCGGTCGACCGGACTCTGTCAAAAGTTCTGACAGATCCAACAGCTATTTTTTCTGACTGTTTTTTTTTTGGGATTTGATTCCAACGAATCTCTTAGGATGTTTTTGACCCCTATAAATAGGAGGTCACTTCAGTTGATATGACTAACAATTTTAGAGCCATCAAGAATATTTTTACAAGAGATTTCTAAAGATTTTCAAGCTCTTCCTTTTAGACAAGATTTTCTCTCAAAAGCCAAAATTCCAATCACCCATCTTGAAGCCTACATCTCTACTTCTCTCTAGCTTTGCACTACACAATCCCATATATCTACATCTACATATTTGGTTCTAGGATTGTGCTTGGTGAGCTTTTGTAAAGTGATCAAGTGTTGATCACTCTTTTCTTACTTGAGTGAAGTTGTAGAGGCATCGGCCTCAAGGCGAGCTAGTGTGCTCAAGGTGGTGTTGCGGCATCACGAGAGACGGACAAGTGTGTCCTTATATTATTGATCCAGTGGGATCCTCAATAGTGGAAATCCTTCAAGTGTGAAGGCGGGGACGTAGAGCGTGGCTCGAACCTCGGAAACAACTCCTTGTGTTTGCGTTTGATCAAATCTCTCTAAACTCTATCTCTTTATTACTTGCACTTTTATATTGTCTATTACTTGCAAGAATTTGTGTATTGTGCTAATTGTTAAGTTAATTTTTAATTCCGCATTATTGCCATATTTCATATAGCCATCACCTATTCACCCCCCCTCTAGGTGATTCAATTGGTATCAGAGCCTAACCCTACAACTTAGGTCTAACCACCTTAGGGAGATCCATATTTGGCTATATACATTTGTGTTGCATTTATATTTGCTTGTGCATTCATGGCATCCATGGACTTTTCTAGCATTAAATCCCCACCCAAGTTTGATGGTTTAAACTTCCCCATTTGGAAGGTGAAAATGAATCTCTTCCTTAAATCCCTAGGAGTTAGGGTAGCTAGGGCTATAACCAAAGATTTCATTGAACCCACTAGTGATGAGAGCACATGGTCCGAGGATACTTCCAAAGACTATGAGGCTAATGCTAGGGCACAATATGCATTAACCCAAGCATTAAATGAGGATGACCTTGCACGCATAATAAATTGTAAATCCGCATTTGAGGTTTGGAACATACTCATTGTGACTCATGAGGGAACGTCTCAAGTCAAGAGAGCCAAAGTTGACTTGCTACGTTCTCAATATAAGAATTTCTATATGTTTGATAATGAGAGCATTGATGACATGCTCACCCGTTTTACAAAAATAACTAATGCTCTTTCTTCCTTAGGCGACAAGATTGATAATGATCAAAAGATAAGGAAGGTGATTAGAGCTCTTCCCAAAGCTTGGGAAGTCAAGGCGACCACACTCAAGGAGCTCAACGACAAAGAGGAGATGGACTTCTCCGGCTTCATCGGAAATCTCAAGACGCATGAGATGGAGATGAAAGTTAGAGAAGAGAGGGAGGAACCAAAGAAGAAGACGATTGCCTTCAAAGCCACTCCTACTACCATTGAGGAAGACGACTCATCCGAAGATTGCGATGAGGACTTCGCCATGCTCATCCGGAAGGTGGGCAAGATGTTTTACAAGAAGGGACGACAAAGTAACTTCCGAAGAGGGAAGCCTCAAGGAAGGTACGAGAAGAAAGAGAAGAACCCGGTCCTTGCTTCCATTGCAAGAAGATCGGTCACCTAATTGCCGATTGCCCCGCTCTACAAGCAACCACATCCAAGAATGGGCAAAGAAAGAAGAAAGCCTTGGCCGCTACATGGGATGATTCGGAGTCGGAATCCGAAGAGGAGCACGACGCCGCTAACATGTGCTTTATGGCACAAGGTGAGGAATCATCTAAGGTATGTCTAGAAACTTTCATTGATGATGATGATCTCACAATGGATGAACTTGCTCAATTTTTTGAAGAATTGCAACATAGGTATGAGATTTCACAATCTCATAATAAGAAATTAAAAAAAGAAAATGATGTTTTGAAAAATAAACTTGAAATTTGTTTAAAAGAGAAAAATGAGTTATCTACTTCTTTTGAAAAATTGAAAAATGATTTTGATAAGTATAAGGTAGCTAATAAAGGAAAAACCCCTATGATTTCTAGTGATAAAAATGTTTTTATTGAAATTCAAAAACGTGTTGATTCTTTAGATAAAACTTTAAAGAAATGTGCATTTGATTTTAACAAGCTTGCATCTAAATTTCCTAAGGGAGTAGCCCAAGGGAAACATGTTCATCATAAACATGCTACACATAAACATGCACACACACATAACCATGCTTTTATGTACAATAGTGGTAGAATTTACATTTGCACACATTGTGGCCGCAAAGGCCATTTAGAAAAATTTTGCTATGCTAAGAATAATGTAAAGAATAAATTTGTTTGGGTTCGCCCCGGATCTAACCCCAAAGGACCCACTAAGATTTGGGTACCAAAAGAGCCACCGAATTTAAATGATACAGGTATAGGTGGATCTTCTCCCTCCAAGACTTAGGAGGAGGTGGTGCCCGGATGGTAGATGCAACAAAGCTTAAAGAACACATCAAGATTGCATCGCTATCGTGGAGGCACCTAATTTTGGAGATTGCCCGTAAATTGGTAACATCTCCATTTAAGAGTTTAATTTTGTATATACAATTGTTATAGGATTGCTAGTTTAATTTTATGCCTCATTGATACATGATTAGTATAAACTTGCAACTCTATCATGATTGTATATGCCATGTCCAGTTTTTGATTTTTTAGTCATGTATACATATGTATAGGATTGATAGTTTGCTTTTGTACTCTATTGATATATGCTTGTATAGAACTATTTTTCTATCATGATGTATATGTGCCTTGTAATAACTTTTATATCTTTTGTTTCATGCCTTGTTTATTGTATGTCCACATGTATAATTTATTATTTGTATACATATACACATTATTTTCATAAATAAAAATAAACTTTTGTAAAATTTCCTATTTAAGCAAATACCTTAAAGATGGCAATTGCGCACCTCAACTCATTCAAGAGGAATCAAGAGGATGAAGTTCAGAACCCGTCACTGGGTATTCGGCTTCAACATCTTTAAAATCTTTATTTAAATATGAAAATTAAATTAAAAGGGATTGCATGAATTTTGATGTTGTAATAACTTAATGAAGATTTAAAACCTGTTGGTGCATTCCTATATGTTTATCATACCTATTTTTACAAATTTATTTAAAATTTTTTTTTGCCAGTTGCTGATAACAGATTTCAGGCAAAGCCGGTCGACCGACCTATAAAGCCCCGGTCGACCGACTCTGCCTGAGAAGAAATTTTTATTTCTTTTCTGTTATCGGTCGACCGACTATACATCCCGGTCGACCGATGCTAACCTGCAGAGCTCTCGGGATAAATCGGTCGACCGAGCCGGTCGACCGCTTTATTTTACAGAGCTCTCGGGTTGTTTCGGTCGACCGGACCGGTCGACCGATCGTCGAATTTTTGCCCTATATCTGTCTTTTCTCTTCACTTTTTCTCTCTCTCTCTCTCACTTCTCTCAGCGAACCGAAGACACCCATTTTCTCCCAAAATTTATTTCTCTCCAAACTCTCAACCAAATCCAAATCAATTAAAAAACCATCTCAATTTTCTCATTCTACTTCCAGATCTTCGATTTCAGGTTCTTCCAACCACCAGATTCGGAGAATTTCAAGATTTTCAGTCTAGGGTTTTGGATTCTCTCAGTTAAGGTAAAAATCCGATTTTTTACTCTAATTTTCATTTCTTGCTTTGGAATCTATTATCTATTGTCATCAATCTAGGTTTCTAAGCATCTAGATCGTGCCTTAAACTTGATTACACCTAAAAATCCAATTTTTATTCATCATGCCTAAACGTTCCAGATCTGAGAAGGGAAAGGAAGTTGCACAACCTTCCTCCCAAGCTCCTAGACCCATTCGCCCCTTCATTAATGATCTTGCTGCTGATAGATACTCACATCTCTCCACTAGAAATATCAACTCAGGGAGATTTGTAGCTATTCAGGATTTTGAACATCTAGATATCCCTCAAATCTTGCAAAACAACAATTTAGTGGAATTCCGGACCATCAAGGAGCAAGTTTACACCTCTCTTGTTCCTTACTTTTATGCCAATTTTGAATTCGATGGAAATCGTATCACATCTAGGGTTTTAGGTAGGAACATCGATATTTCTATAGGTCGATTTGCTAGGATTCTGCATCTCTCCACTGGCGGAGCAGATGTGTACTCACATGATTTGCATGACTTTGAATTTCCGGAGGGTGAATCTTCACTCACCGCCTCTACTCTAATCCACAGGAATGACAATCCCGGCTTGGTTAGAAACGAGGTTGTGAGTAGGTACACTCTTCAATCTCAAGTCCTTGCCAAGATTATTTTCTTCAACATTGTCCCCAAACATGGTGAGTATAGCCATGCTAGGGGTTGTGTACCCTTGATTATCTATTGCCTGCTTAAAGGGATTAAGATAAATTTTCCTAGAGTCATAGCCTCTCATATGGCTTCTGATCAGATCCGAACTGCGGGTAGGAGCTTGCCCTACGGCATGCTTATTACCCATCTTCTTAGGGCTCTAGATTTTGATCTTTATGCCGAAACTCCCTCCAATCCTTTGACCAACATCAATGGAGTTGTATTGAAGATGATGGAAGCTCAGTTGCGTAGACACGCTCCTGTGCAACCACCTATTCCTCCTGTTGGTCCTGGCTCATCGTCTGCACCTGGATCCTCTTCCTCTTCAGCCCCAGTTTTTCCTCCTGAGTTTCTAGCTCTTGTCTCTTCGGAGGTCCGCTCTCAGATCGAGGCGCACCAGGCCTGGGTCGAGAAGCGCGACGCAGCTATTCGTGCGGAGTTGGATGCTCGTGCCCTTCAGGATGCTGCTTTTCGGGCGGAGGTCCGAAACGACATGTCATATTTTGCTGACTCCATGAGATTCGTGGATATTCAGTTTCAGGCTCTTTTCTCAAAATTTGACATGTTCGTTCCTGACCGGACTCCGACGGCTTGTCGACTCCCAGCCACCGGTCCTCCATTTCCTCCCAGAGCTCGCTCTTCTGTTCCACCACCGCGCACCAGAGTAGATGGCATGGATCCAGAGGAGGTTGCTTCTTCAGAGGAAGGTGGTGATGATGACGGAGACGGCGATGACGGTGATGATGGTGCTGAGGAGTGACCTCCCCTTTTGATGATGTCAAAAAGGGGGAGAGTTATTTTGAGAGAGATATTTTGTAGTATTTGTGTTTTGGATATTTTGTGATGGACATGTAGTATTTGTTGTTGGGACATGTAGTATTTATTTTTATTTTACTTTGGACATGTATTTCTTGTATGTGTTGTGGACATGGTTATCTTTTGTTTTTATGTATCTCTTATTTATGTCATGTATGAACTCATTTCCTTCATCTATTCTATGACATGAGTATTTGTATTATTTGTTGGCATGGAAATATGGTGTTTATCATTTACATATGTTTTCCTATATATGCATGTGTTGAGGGGGAGCTTCATTTGAAGTCTCTACCCAAAATATTTTGTGATAACTACATATGTTTTGCCATCATCAAAAAGGGGGAGATTGTTGGCCCAAAGGCCATTATCCCAGTTATTTTGATGATAACAAAACATATTTAGTTATGTATTTAACATTTGTGCTTCAGAATATTTCAGGTTATTTAACAAGTTGTTTTTGACGGCTCCGCTAAAAGACTCACACATTTGGAGTTCGCCGCAAAAATGAAGATTCCCAAGCTATGCACAACTAGGATGCTTTGGGATCAAGATGATGATATGAAGATCAAGACAAGACCAAGACAACAAAGAAAAACAAGAATTGTATTTTTATTTTTTATTATTTTTTTAGATATTTTGTCAAAGCTAGATATTAGAAGTAGAGCTATGGGATTATCACACACACACATCTTTTAGTTAGGTTCATGGCTTCAAAAAGACTTTCAAATTCCATTTCTAACTTAGTTCTAAAGAGAACATATTTTGAAAATAAGTTTTTAGAAAGAAAATAGTTTTGGAAAAACATTTTTATGGAAAAACAAGTTTTTATCAAAAGGATTTTTATCAAACTATTTTAACATGATAGAAGTATGACACATGCTCATACTCTATGTTTTTACAAGTTCCAAAATTTTAACCCAAGACCCAAAACCAAAAACCCAAAATTTCTGGTTCTGGAAGTTCTGTTTTTCAGAACTCACAGTAACCGGTCGACCGGCCCGGTCGACCGATGTGCACAATACTGTGCACGTCTATATCAGTCGACCGACCCGGTCGACCGATGTACACTTGCTTTCACAGGAGTTTTCGGTCGACCGACCCGGTCGACCGATGAACCCCAACGGTCATATTTTGACCGTTGGCGGTCGACCGACCCGGTCGACCGGACTCTGTCAAAAGTTCTGACAGATCCAACAGCTATTTTTTCTGACTGTTTTTCTTTTTGGGATTTGATTCTAACGAATCTCTTAGGATGTTTTTGACCCCTATAAATAGGAGGTCACTTCAGTTGATATGACTAACAATTTTAGAGCCATCAAGAATATTTTTTACAAGAGATTTCTAAAGATTTCCAAGCTCTTCCTTTTAGACAAGATTTTCTCTCAAAAGCCAAAATTCCAATCACCCATCTTGAAGCCTACATCTCTACTTCTCTCTAGCTTTGCACTACACAATCCCATATATCTACATCTACATATTTGGTTCTAGGATTGTGCTTGGTGAGCTTTTGTAAAGTGATCAAGTGTTGATCACTCTTTTCTTACTTGAGTGAAGTTGTAGAGGCATCGGCCTCAAGGCGAGCTAGTGTGCTCAAGGTGGTGTTGCGGCATCACGAGAGACGGACAAGTGTGTCCTTGTATTGTTGATCCAGTGGGATCCTCAATAGTGAAAATCCTTCAAGTGTGAAGGCGGGGACGTAGAGCGTGGCTCGAACCTCGGAAACAACTCCTTGTGTTTGCGTTTGATCAAATCTCTCTAAACTCTATCTCTTTATTACTTGCACTTTTATATTGTCTATTACTTGCAAGAATTTGTGTATTGTGCTAATTGTTAAGTTAATTTTTAAATTCCGCATTATTGCCATATTTCATATAGCCATCACCTATTCACCCCCCTCTAGGTGATTTCAGTATGTATACTTTAGTTTGTATGGGACATACATATACCTTGAAGATTAAATAAGTTTTGATGATTTTCATGTTTTCTTGTTTCAAGGAATATTAAGCTTATTGTCCATCTTTCATGATTATGATCTTCACATTGTATTTGTACACTCACATTTATTGTTTACTCATGTTTTATTTTCATGAGTCATATTTATGCTTAATTGATTATGAGTGTTGACTATTTTGTGAATTTCATGTTTTCATGAAAAATAACCTTGTTTTATTCCTTACTTGAAGGATTTCGTACTAGTTTACAAATTTTTCTTATAACTAGTTACGGTATTCTTCACATGGTAGAGTTTTTCAAACAAATCTTTATTTTCAAATCTATTTTTTTGAAAACCCCTACCTTCCATGGGTGGTTGGATGGGAGATCATGCTCATGTATGCTTTATAGTGAAAAT
The DNA here is from genome assembly GCA_038442645.1 of Agave tequilana. Lineage (NCBI taxonomy): Eukaryota > Viridiplantae > Streptophyta > Magnoliopsida > Asparagales > Asparagaceae > Agave > Agave tequilana. The sequence goes on from JAVJIF010023228.1 coordinate 49,966, forward strand.
TATTTTTTAAACTTGAACATGAATGGGTGGTAGTTATATGAGATATACACTTGATCGTATTGTTGTTTCAATTGGTATCATTGAATTCTTTCAATTGGTTTCAATTTTGACCTTTCTTGTATACTCATATATGTTTGTATGTATGTATGCTTTCAATTCAAAGAATATCAATTTCAATTGGTATCTATTTTTCATACATATATATGTTTGTGTTTTGCTAAGCTTAAGCTTCAACTTTGTTTCAATTGATTCAATTTTCAATTGGTATCTTATTTCAAGCTTATGCATGTGTTTTGTTGATATTTCATAAAGGGGGAGAAAATTCGATTTTCATATTTACAATTGGTATTTGTATTTCCACTCCCTTGCTTTATGATAGAAAATAAAAATTTTTAAATTGATATCATATACTTAAAAAATTATACTCTATTTTGATATCAAGATGTTTATTTGAATGTTTTAAAAATGGTATCTCAAAATTTTGTTTTAAAGATAAATAGTCAAAAGTTTTGATTTGTATTGCCTATATGCAAGGAGAACTTACATCACTTCTACATATAGATTCATAATGAGTGTATCTTGTATTGAAGAGCTTGACAATCTTTTCTTATGTGGTACACGTGTGTAGGGGGAGCTTCACATCTCCTCTTATGCATTGCATAGTGTATGTTATGTGAATTAGGGCTTGTCATCCCTCCTTCATGTAATGTATCTATGTAGGGAACCTTCACATCTTCCTCTTCATAAATGTATATCGCATATACCATTTGTTGGTTGATCTATGTTTACTTTCAGTTGGTATCAAGATGCTACTTTGACTTATTTTTAATTGACATCCTAATTGATTGTCACCCCTTATTGACTTTGTTTTTGTTTTAGACAGAAAGGGGGAGAACTTTGTTTTATTAACCCTTTTGTTGATTCGTTGTTTCGAACAAAAAGAGAAAAAAGTTTTGATTTGTTTTGCTTTTACCCCTTTCTTGATGATTATTTCTTTGTAGTAAAAAGGGGAGAAGATTTTGTTTTGTTTTGATTGTTTACCCCTTTGTTCATGATTGACAAAAAGGGGGAGAAAGATTTTGAGTTTGAAGTTTATATATGCATATTTATGTTTTAGCATATATTAAGTTTAATTTAGTTTAATTTTAATAGGTATCTAGAGCATGTTTTGTTTTTTGAACATTTCATTATGTATCTAGAGCCTTTTATTGTTATACATATCTATGCATGCTTCATGTTTCATATATAACATTGCATATTTATGTTTATTTGTTTATGCATGAGTTAAGGGGGAGCTTCTTTGAAGCTTAACTTTAATCTATGCATATATAACTCCATGAGTTTTGTCATCATCAAAAAGGGGGAGATTGTTGGCCCAGAGGCCTTCCACTCTAGTTTTGATGATGATTAACTCATGTAGTTATGTTTACTAATATCTTGTGATTTAATTACAGATTATTGATCAAGATATTAGTAGGTGATTAGCTTCAACAAGACGTTTTTGAAGCCTTTCACAAGTGATTCCAGTGCCCGAGCATCAAAATCATACCTTTGCACTCGGAGGATCACGAGTTTGGGACCAAGTCGCCTTGAAGATGAAGATCGTCAAGAAGACTTAGGTACCTTAGGTTTTTGTGTGTTTTAGATCCATTTGTAAAGCTTAGAATAGTTGATATGCTCAAGTGCACAATACGCACACGTTTTGATTTTGATATGTGTTTTCATGAATAGTGAATCAAAATAAGTTTAATTGTTTATATGTATAGTAGATGTATTCTTTCTATACATACTTGCTTAAACTTCCTATACAAACTTATTTTGACTTTCCTATTCATGTATTGAAAAATTCAAGTTTGATAAAATACAAGTTTTAGTTTTTGATCAAAATGATAAGACACAAAAATAGTTCAAATTGTTTGATATTTGAGTTGAAATTTTTATCACATGTTATATATCAATGCAAAATGATAAAACTATTTTTGGGTATTTTTACAAGAGATAAAAGAATTTTTAGAAATATTTTTACACAGTTTTCTGACTCAGAACAGTGGCTGACAGGCCAGGTCGGTCGACCGCACGGGTCGACCGCACCAAAGGCCGGTCGACCCTTGCGGTCGACCGACGTGCACAGGCTTGTGCATGTTTGGCAGTCTCAGGGACGGTCGGCCGGACGGCCGACCGGACCAGAGAGCTTTGCTCTCTGTATCTGGGCGGTCGGCTATGCGGTCGACCGGGTTACCCCAACGGTCACATTTCTGACCGTTGGCGGTCGACCGGCCGGCCGACCGCTAGGCCTGTCAAGCTGCCAGATCAGCTTAACGGCTAGTTTTGTTTTGGGTTATAAATACCCCATCTCTTCATGATTGTAACTAAGATTTTAAGATCAAAATTTTCAGACCTTCTTAAGTGTTTTAAATAGTTTTCAAAAGAGTTTAAGTGCTAAACAGTTCCATCTTGTTTGTTTTAAGTGTTTTGTTATTTTCAAAGAAAATAGGTTTTTGGGAATTGGTTTCTTGTTCTTCATTTCCATATCAATTTGGTATTTTTCCAAGAGATTTTCTTTGATCAAAACACTTTATTTTCCATACTTAAGCTTATCTTCTATCCTATTCTATTTAGGATCTTTGTTTGTGGAAAAAGGAAAGAGGTTTGTAGTTGAGACATACCACTTGTTGTAAACCCTTGATTTCTTGTGTTGCTCCCTCTTTGTAGAGGTTGAGGTTGTTGTATTAGGTTGGTGTTTGCTCCCTCTTTGGTAGAGGTTGAGACTTGTGCTTTGCTCCCTCTAGTGAGAGGTAGAGATTGGTTGTAACCCTCTTCGGTAGAGGTGTTGGTTGTTGTATTGGCTACGGGCCTACCCCTCGGTTGTGAGGCGGTGTTTGAGAGAGGAGTTCGGTACTCCTATTGTTGTAATAAATCCTCCTCGGTGGAGGTTCCTTGGTGGGAGATAGTGGATTGGAAATCCTTCACGGTGGTGAAGGCAGGGATGTAGAGCTATGGGCTCGAACCTCGAAACATATCTTGTTGTTAGCGTTTGATCCATTGTCTCTCTAACCCTCTCTCTCTTTTATTTGTGCATTGCATTATTCATATTGCCATATCATCCATACTTGTGTTGTGCCTTGCATTATTTCATATTGTTTCATCTTTAATGCTTGTGTGTGTGCCTCACTTGTACTTAACCACAAGAGCTTCATTTAGCACCTCAACCCATATTTAGGGGAATCAAGAGGAGTTAGTTCAGAGCCCTTCACGGGGAATTCTGCTACACTTGTGTGTTGTACTAAGTGTATTACAATATTTGTTTAAGCTTCCGCATTTAGCGCATTTAGTTTAGATTAGATTTACTTACATATTCACCCCCCTCTAGGTGTTTTTCATATTGTTTATTGAGGATCTTGACAACTCTTCTCTATGTGATACACGTGTGTAGGGGGATCTTCACATCTCCTCTTATGCATTACATAATATATGTTATGTGAATTAGGGCTTGTCATCCCTCTTTCATGTAATGTATATGTGTAGGAAAGTTACTTTACCGTCTTCCTCTTCATGAATGTATATCGCATATAACCTTTTATTGACTTATTTGTTTACACCCCTTATTGGTCTCTTTGTTTATGACAAAAAAGGGGAGAAAAATTTGATGATGTTGTTTTTACTTTACCCCTTTGTTGATGATTGACAAAAGGGGGGAGAAGTATTTGAGATATATGCATGTTTTCCTTACTTAAGGGGGAGAAGTATTTGTTTTCCTTACTTAAGGGGGAGTAGTTTTTATGTTTATGCATATATGTTTTTGTTTTGCAAATAGGAGAAAAAGATTTGTGATTTTGTTTTATGCTTGATTAGCATGTTTACTCCTTCATTTGCATACATGTTTATGAGCATATATTGCATATTTATTTGTTTATGTGTTATGCATGAGTTAAGGGGGAGCTTCTTTGAAGCTTTACTTTAATCTATGCATATATAATTTCATGAGTTTTGTCATCATCCAAAAGGGGGAGATTGTTGGCCCGAAAGCCCATCACTCTAGTTTTGATGATGATCAACTCATGTAGTTATAGTACTAATGATCTTGTGTTTAATTAGTGACAGATTTATGATCAAGATCTTAGTAGGTGCATAGCTTCAACAAAGGATTTAAAGTCAAGTTTTGGAGCTAGCACGGTTTGATCCAAGAGCCATTGGATCGTGTTTGGACCAAGTCATGAAGATGTGAAGGCTTCAAATGAAGACTTCAAGAAGATGAGAGACTTGTGTCTAGGTTTGTTTTTAGAAGATTTTGTTTTTAGTTAAAATGTAAATGATAGAATAGTTGGTGGATTGCTCAAGTATATATATACACACACACTCTTAATAGTTTTGTTTTTACACAAAGATTTTCTATTTTAGAAAATACATGTTTGATTTTTGGGTTTTCAAGTTTACATGTTTTATCCAAAACCATGTTTAGTGCATAATGTCAAAAACATAGATATTTCACCTTGTTTGTGTAGTGGATCATATCCATACAC
>JAVJIF010023230.1:0-44552 GCA_038442645.1 Agave tequilana
ATATATATATATTAGGTAGCCATGTTCTTGCATTGTTGTTATCATTAGTGCGTATCAATTGCATGTTAAAACTCTGCATTAGCGTTGGTAAGTGTTGGTAAACTTGTAAGACCGTTGGTAAGCCCACTAAGTGAATAGGGTGTTCCAGGCATAGTGTTCCCGTGTTCCCGTTAAGACTAGAGTTGCAGCATACATTTGATCATGCATTAATTATGGCTAACATTGTAAGAAGAATGCTTCTAGGTTCCAATTCATCCTCAGGCTCAACTAAGAAGATAGTAAGAAGTAGGGAAGACATAATTCATGAGGACTATTCAGAATGGAAAATTCCAAATGAAAAATTAGAAAACATCTATAGTATAGGAACATTTGACTTTAAAACATCATACGCAATTAAAATTCATGAAGAAACATTCAATATTCAGAATAAATTTCAAACCATTCCATTATTATCCACCTTGGTATTACAAGAATTTCTAAAGAAAGGATTTCGTTACATACATTTTGGCCTAATACAGGTAGCCATTAAACCCTTAGTTCATACAGGTGTAGATATTCCTGTGTATACAGCCTTAAGAGACAAAAGACTAAAAAGATACAAGTCGTCTATTTTGTCTATGATTCAAACAAATATATGTAATGGTCCAGTCTATTTCAATTGTATGCCTAACTACTCTGTATCATTAACAGATCCATTATTCTTAAATTCATTAATCTTAGACATTCATTTACAAGGTGACGAATTTGAAAAATTTACTGAACAAGTAGCAGTTATGTATAAAATGTATTTCAAATTAATGAACTCTAATATGAACCCTAAATTCAAAATGATGAATACCTCTACACAAGAAGAAACTGTCTTACTTTAAATTGAAACTGAACATTCAAAAACCTTTGTCCCAAGAAGATTAAAGTGGAATGAAATCACAATTCCAGAGGATTTAGGATTAAAAATCCTCAAACTCCTAGAGACATAGAAAGAACAGAAATTTCTGATATTATTGAAGAAAATGATGGAACGGTATTAATACGATTTAATTCGCTGAAAGAAAAACCTTCAACCTCTTTCAGGTATCCTGAATCTAGTAGGAGGTCATGCTCAGATTATTCATTACAACAGCCCATTAAAGTATTTCATAAATCTCCTCTTCCAGAAATGGATCAGGAAAATTATTCTCCGACATCATCACAGATGAAAGGAGACTTTAGTAGTGAGATTAATGTCATTACTAGTGATAAACCATTCATTAATAATAGTTTTGAATTAATGAAAGACTTCAGAGAAGAATCCGAATATTTTAATTGGTTCTCAGAATTTGATAAAACTTATCAAGAAATATTAATAAAAGAATGGATCACTGATATATGTTTTCCATAGATTTGCAAAAGGGGAAAACTTACAAATAAAAAAGGGTTTGAGGAGCTAAATTACAAGTATTCTAAAAAAGATTACAAGTAGATCTCCTCAGAGATTCTGGAGAAGTGTGCCGATAGGAGTCTGGTCAGCGCGCGACCACTTTGTCCCTTTGACGATGCGAGCGATGAGATTCCCTTCTCGCCTGGTTCCGGGAATCAGAGAATAGAGGGTTGGTAGAACCCTCTTGCTACTTCTTAAAAACGCCTTCAGTTAGGAATTCCTTCTCGCCTGGTTCCGGAGATTCCTTGAGAGGAAGGTGTTATTAGGGTATCAACACCCTGAATAGAGAAGTAATTCTTTAAAAGTCTCTGAATTCGAGAACGCACGGTGCGTTGTGAAGAAGCCTCTGCTTGTGGAGTCCTCTCTCTTCGCGTGCGTGGTCCGTCTGTAGAAGTCCTTTTTCCTTGTACCCCTGGCGGGCTATTTATAAGGAGAGCAAGGGTATAATCGTCCCCTTGAAGATATGGAAACAGATTGAACCGAATCTGTTTGAATTTGGAGAGTAGCCTTGCTGCGAGGCTAAGATCAGCTCCTGCGAAGCTAGAAATGGCAGGTCGGTTGATCTTCTTGATCTGTTTTGATTCTTTCCATATTGTTGGAAGATTTCCCTGATCTTCTTACTCGTTTTAAGAGAGTCAAGAGATTGTGGCAATCAACTGCCATATTTGATCTCCGATTGGATTTGATCTGATTGGATCCGATCTCATCCGAAGATTTGATTGGTCAAAAGTTGACCATAGCAGACCAATAGCGGCGCTGCCCGCTTTGAGCTCACAGCGGAGCTGGAGGCAGTTCTGGCGAAGTCCGAAAAGAGGCTTTTCGGCGGAGCTAGAAGTCTTCTGCGGCGAAGCTGTAAGTTAGCTTTCTGGCGAGGTTTTGAATGGCTTCAAGGCGGAGTTGGATGATCCTAACCTCTCAAACGAGGCTATCCCTTTGGGCTCATGCGATGCTAAGTGCTAGCACCTTAGACCTGCTGAGGCCTGTTCAGAAACAATCTGGGTTCACTGTCTGCTTGCTGGATCAGTGGAGTCCAAGTTGCTTCCCTGTCCCTTGGAGATGGGTGAAAAACTGGTCTTCAGCTCGTCTGTCACTTGTCTTTTGTAAATGTCAACAAGTTTAGACATTGTTCGGACCAATAAGAATCTTGTCTTTTTTAAGTGTCAACAATATAGAAAAACATAAAATTAATTTTAACTTCGAAATATGGTTAGAATATTATTTAATAAAACAGGGCATTCAAAACCCGTACAACCAATCTCAAATCAATGTTCAAACTAGTTTATATAAAAAATGGCAATTATCCGACGGTCAAACAGTAACTTCTATCTATCCCCATTGCAATCTATTAAAATTACTACTAAAGAAGGAGACATTACTGCCTCACCCTTTAAAAAGGGAAAAGATAATAATGAACCGGTTAACATTGAAGACATTAAGAAAATATATCATCAAAATAATTATTCAAATCAAATGCTGCACACGATAGCACAACAAATAGATTCTTTATCAACTGAAATTAAAGGGGTACACAAAGAGTCCAGTCCTAAATTTTCACAAAGTTATTCAGCACCACATTTTCAACTAACTAATATACCAATTGAATTTGAAGAAAAAATTCAATCACTAAACTTACTAGGACAAATAACTCAAGCTCTAGAAAAAATTAATAAAGATATTCCAAGCACATCAAAGATAAATACGATTGAAGAACAAAATGCATCAGAATCTGAATCTGCTGAAGACTCTTCAGCCTCAGACAATTCCTTAGTACAACAAATTAATCAAATAGAAGATGATATTCAAGGAACAGATCAAGAATTAGAAATTAATAGAATTCATCGAAAATACAAGCAGCATAACAATTCATACAAAAATTATTGGCGTAAAGGAAGAACTAGGAATTATTATCCTAGGCCAACCCTTCCAGATATTCAATATGAAGAACGAGCAATATTCAAGTCAAGTTACGATGGTACTTCAGTTTATGAATGGAATATTGATGGCAAAAGTGAATATGAAATATTAAACACTTTACAGGAAATTGGTATGGCAGTAACTACCTACAAAATAAACCAACTACAAGAACAAAATGCCACTGTTTACATTGTCACCGGATTCACTGGTCAATTAAAATATTGGTGGGATAACTCATTGACCCTAGAAGACAAACAAACTATTTTAAATCACGAAATAGAAGTAGAAGATGCTCAGGGAACAATTACTAGGAGAAATGATTCTACTAGTTTTCTCATCGTCACAATAGCAACACATTTTGTAGGAAACCCTGCAGAAGAATTAGGATCTTCAAAAATATTCCTTACTAACCTTCGATGTCCAACCCTTTCTGATTTTCGATGGTACAAAGATATGTTTCTAACTCATGTGTTAAAACGGTCCGATTCAACCAAATCTATTTGGAAAGAAAAATTTATTACAGGTCTACCCAATTTATTTTCACAACTGTTTTCCATTATATTTTCAAAGGGGAAAACTTACAATAAAAAGGTTTGAGGAGCTAAATTACAAGTATTCTTAAAAAGATTACAAGTAGATCTCCTCAGAGATTCTGGAGAAGTGTGCCGATAGGAGTCTGGTCAGCGCGCGACCACTTTGTCCCTTTGACGACGCGAGCGATGAGATTCCCTTCTCGCTTGGTTCCGGGAATCAGAGAATAGAGGGTTGGTAGAACCCTCTTGCTACTTCTCAAAACCGCCTTCAATTAGGAATTCCTTCTCGCCTGGTTCCAGAGATTCCTTGAGAAGAAGGTGTTATTAGGGTATCAGCACCCTGAATAGAGAAGTAATTCTCTAAAAGTCTCTGAATTCAAGAACGCACGGTGCGTCGTGAAGAAGCCTCTGCTTGTGGAGTTCTCTTGAAGAAGTCTCTGCTTGTGGAGTCCTCTTGCGCCTGTCGTGTGTCTCTCCTTGTGCGTGTCTGTCTCCTTGTGCCCCTGGCGAGCTATTTATAGGGAGAGCAAGGGTATAATCATCCCCTTGAAGATATGGAAACAGATTGAATCGAATCTGTTTGAATTTGGAAAGTAGCCTTGCTGCGAGGCTAAGATCGGCTTCTGCGAAGCTAGAAATGGCAGGTCGGTTGATCTCCTTGATCTGTTTTGATCCTTTCCATATCGTTGGAGGATTTCCCTTGATCTTCTTACTCGTTTTAAGAGAGTCAAAAGATTGTGGCAATCAACTACCAAATTTGATCTCCGATTTGATCTTAATTGGATTTGATCTGATTGGATCCGATCTCATCCGGAGATTTGATTGGTCAAAGGTTGACCACAGCAGATCCGTAGCGGCGCTGCCCGCTTTGAGCTCGCAGCGGAGCTGGAGACGGTTTCTGGCGAAGTCCGAAAGAAACCCTTCGGCGGAGCTAGAAGTCCTCTGTGGCGAAGTTATAAGTTAGCTTCCTGGCGAGGCTTTGAATGGCTTCAAGGCAAAGTCGGATGATCCTAGCCTCTCAAGCGAGGCTATCCCTTTGGGCTCATGTGATGCTAAGTGCTAGCACCTTAGACCTGCTGAGGTCTGTTTTAGAAACAATCCGGGTTCACTGTCTGCTTGCTGGATCAGTAGAGTCCAAGTTGCTTCCTTGTCCCTCGGAGATGGGTGAAAACTGGTCTTCAGCTCGTCTGTCACTTGTCTTTTGTAAATGTCAACAAGTTTAGACATTGTTCGGACCAATAAGAATCTTGTCTTTTTTAAGTGTCAACAAGACCCCCTTCAAAGTTTTCGAAAGTCTGCAATAGCTCAGACTTCGAAATACTTTGAACTGCTTTGATCGGTGGTGTATGGAGTATGAACGTCGCCATGATGGTTGAGTTCAGCTTCGCTTTCAATCCTGCTTTGGGATAAGTTTGCCGAAGAATTGTGCAGGTTCGCGACTCTGAGTAGTTTCGCGTCTGAGTAGCTTCGCATGTAGGTAGCTCCGCATCTGGGCTTCTGGGAACAAGTTCGCTCTGGAACATCTGTTGCTTTCCCAAGGCCAACTGCCGTAGGCCGATTACGAGGAGGATTACTCCTTCTCTTACACTGATCGAGGGAGATATCCTCTGATCGTGTATTTCCAAGGGAGGATATTCCCTTTCTTCAAGGCGCCATAAGTGCCTTTATGAGGGAGACGTTTCTTCCTTTGCACGGTTCCAAGGGAAACCGTCCCTTTTCTCAAGGCGCAATAAGTGCCTTAAATGCGCTCGTACTTCCACGCTTGAGGCGGCAGCGCTCAGGCCATGGGGCCTATAAATAGGACACTTGAGGTCCTCTGAAGAGAAGTGATCTGCTCTTCTCCTCTTCTCTTGGTTGAGAGAGATACTCAGATCTCTGAAGTAGTGGGAATGCCCACTCTGGTCATTATCTGGCCAAGGACCGGTAAGTCTTGATCATTCAACGACTTCACCAGTTTTAGGGAATTCATCTCCCTTAATTTAGCTTTGACAGCTACTTCAGGGATTAATTTCCCTTACTCTTCATCTGGCAATTGGCTGATCTGCAGAGAAGGATTTCAACATAGCTTCCCAGGGAAGCTATCATCTTGACTTGATCAGAGAAAGATCACTGCATGTTAAGTTCGCTACACAGGCAGAACTTGGGACTTGGTCTCTTCAAAGATGAGCCAGTCTTGCCATATTGGTGAGGTTAAGACTGTGTCCCACAGGATCAGTCTGGCTTAGCCGTATAGGCGAGGCTAGGACTTGGCGTTTGCTGAGCTAGCCCATCATCGCTTGTGCAAGCGAGGCTTATCCTCTGCTTTAACTGAAATCGGATTGCTTCGTCCCAAAGAATCTGACTTAGTATTTTTGCAGCTCTTTCTGTGTTTAACTGCTAATCTGTTCCGATTTGCATTGCAGTGAACTATGTTCGCCAATCTTGTGACTTGATGAAAGAGACCGAAAAGTTGCCTTATGCTTCCCCAGTTGAAGCTTTACTTTTAAGCAGGAGGAACAAACTGGGGCAGCTGATGCGTGTCCCAGAGGCTGTTGGCAGTCGCTTATCCGGGATGATCCACTTTGAGGCGAGGTTGGTAGTCGCCTATAGGAGATGATCCACTTCGGGATAGTGGACGTCACCTGTGAGATCACTGACCTCATTGCCAACTTTCATCATGGGTGATCTGGCCGGCTGGTGGCGAACAGTCCTTTGCCAATTTTAATCAAAGACGATCCGGCTTTCTGGTAGCAACATCTGCCATTAAGCGAAGGATCATGGCCCTGTCCTCGTGGCACAATCTGTTCAGATGACACCATCTGTCCTGGTGGCACCATCTGTTCTGGTCACGGCCTTGTGCAGGAGGAAGGCCTTTCGTGTCCAGTTGGTCTGGCTTGGAAGTAGATAAAACCACTTGTATGCCTTTTGCGCAAATAATCCTGTTGAGCAACTGAATCTGTTGTACGAAACACAACCTTAATGTAGTATCAATGTACCTTTCCTTTTAAATCAATGAAAGTCCATTTTCTGCTCATCTGATTTTTGTTTGCCTTCATTGAAAGTTTGGCCATAGCGGGGCTAAACTTTGTGCGGAGTTAAGGACAGAGTCTTTTTTGCGCCTTTAGGGGGGCTAAGGCAACCCTTTTGGCGAGGTCCTTGATGGATTGTGCGAAGTCCGCACTTTGATCCATGGCGAAGTTAACCCTTAATGGGGCTGAATCAGCGCTTCTCGGGAAGGCGCTTTAGGCAGCGTTTCAAATTAATTCGGAACGGCGGCTTGTGCCTTTTTCGAGGCATCGTTTCGGGCGCTGATTGGCCTATAAAAGCCCGATCGGGCTGAGAAAGAGCAGATCTCTTTTTCAGAGAACTTTTGGCTCTTCTTCTTCCTCTTTCCTCTTCATTCAGAAAGCTTGAGAACTTTCGCAGCTCTTCAATGGCGCCCAAAAGACGAGCGGGGAAAGAAGTGGCAACTTTTGCAGCGGGGGGTCCTTCTCCTCCTCCGGTCGTCGAACGATCAATCGCCGGTAAGGGACTTTCCCTTTTGATTAGAGACTGTTGTCTCTTTTTTTTTTTTAACAGCCGATGCCTGGCTATCTTTGGATGAATCCAGAACGATCAAACATGATCTGTTACTGTTAGGGAATTCAATTCCCTAGATTTCCCTTGCTTTCTTGGGCGGGGGTATAAGAACTGAACAGTTCTTCTTTAAGCTTCCGTACGAAGCTATTACTTGGGCTGTCTTCGTCCTGTTGAAGAACAGGATACAGACCTGTCCCTTCAATCATGGCCGTAAAGGATAACTTTTGACCATAATGCCCCTTTGATGAAGTTAGCCCTGAGGGCTGTACCACCTTCTGCATCACCTTCTGCTTATGCGAAGCAAACACTTGGACATTTTCTGCGAACTGCGGACTTGTTCGTGAGGCTAAGCTTTGTCGAAGCTATCACCTTGCTGGCTTTGCCCACTGGGCGAGGCTATGCCTTGGTGAAAGTCGTATCTTTATGTTTGCTTGGCTGGTGAACTAATCATAGTTCTTCTTGCTCCTGCAGTGCACTATATTCCCGGTCCTTTGAACAATCTGTTTGGGATGACCAGAGGAGTGGATGGCAACATCAGCTTGCAATTTCAAGGGCAAGCTTCTTTGTTTAGTGAGCGGAGCTCCATCGTTCGAGACACGCTTATTCATGGTGGTGATCAACTCACCACGAGGAGCATTCTGACTACGGCTCCTCTTGAAGATATTGACCGTCGAACTTATAGGAAGCCCGACTTCATGTTCGGGGATGCCGCACCAGATCCTGATCACCAACTACAGGCAGGAGAAGGGCAATGGATTTTTCGGTTGGATGATGAGAAGTTTTACCTTCCGTCCAACAGGCGACATTTTTCTTTGTCTTCCTTCCAGTGTGTGACGCAGGCTCGGAAGATGGCATGGGACGTGAGTCGAAATACCGACTCCGTCCACGTAGGGAGATTGATGTTTCAGTCTCCTGGTTATGCAAAAGCGGGGCCTCCTCATAGCATAATGGGTCTACACCCTGGGAATGTATAGCGAGAGATCCCAGTAGGAGAAAATCCGGCTGTGGCGCTGACCTTTGGCAACCAGTTCTGTAAGGTCAATGGGAACTATCCTGCTACTGACTTCAGGGCTCCAGGTCGGATTCACCCTCCGAAGACGTGGTGGATGGATTTGACTACATATATCCTTGCTCATTTCGAGGAGGATTTGGAGAGGCTGAACCTCTATGAGGCCGTCAGGGCGACCTGCTACGGCATTGAGATGAATGTGGCGTGCTTTTACGCCATCTTTGAATTGTATTGCCCAGCTTCAGGGACTTTCTTCACCCCTGTTGGCGAGTTGGGCATGGCCTTGCATGAGATGTGGGAAGTCTCTGCTCTGCCTTTTGGGTCTCTCCCATATGAAGAATACTTCCCGTGCGAGGCGGAATTGGCTCTTCTGGAGAAGCAGGAGCCTGCCTTGTTCGAGACCTATCGGGAGTTAATGTGCCACTTGCACATTTGTTCCAGTATACATGGGGGCAGTAAGGGAACTTCCTGTAGCTTGAAGAGCTGGGGGAATTACTTGTTCCCAGATATGGGGAATACTCCTGAAGCAGCTCACTGCGGAGTTGCTGATGAGGATATCTTTGAACGGATGCAAAAGCACCTCCAAAGGGATCTTGTTGTGACGGAAGACGATGGTCCCTATGAGAAGGGTGATGTCCTTCGGAGCTTCCATCATCAGGCTCGTCGGCCGATGTCTCGGAAGGCACTGCTGGCTGGCTTCTTAACCGTCTGGCTGAAGAAATGCGTAGTGCCATCTTCTTCGGGTGACGTCGTTCATCCGAATGTCTTGCTGCCCGCTGTTCGGTTGGTTCATGGGCACCCTCTGGGTCTTCTTCCGGCCATGGTGTGCTGTATCCAGAGAGGCCTTCGTGCATTAACAGAGGCTTTTTGCAGGCCGCCAGCGACGAAGCGTGGAAAGGGAGCCACTTCGCCTTGCGACGGACCCAATCCTAGGATAGGTCTGCCGTACACTTATTTGATGGCGTGGTTCGCCCTGCATTGTCCTTCTTTGATTGAAGCTGGAGAGGACCCCCCGCAAGGTGTTCGAATGGCGCTTCTCCGCCGATTCGAAGGACGCTCGTGGCTGAAGACTTACGTGGCTGAGGCCCGTAAATTGGTACGTCGTTATGACGTTTATAGTCTCTTCCGCTGTTTTCCCCGTATTCGGGGTGCAGGTTATGACGAAGAGTTCAGAGATGCGGGGGAAGGGCAGTCTTCCCTGAGCCGGGGAGTTTTTGAGTGGCTGGTCAGCATCCGGCCCTCACACTTATTGTACAGAAGCGGGGATACCTGCTACTTGGAACCCTATGTCCCAAGTCGGTTTGCTCGGCAGTTTGGATATGACCAACTGTATGTGGGCAACCCCAATCTCGATTTGGCTTTCATGGGGAGTCTCATTGATGGGGCCCGTGCCTGGCGATTCTTTACTGCAGGCGGTACTGGGGCGCGGCTGCGCACGCCGTTGAGGAATCCCAATCTCCAAATGACCCTGTGCTTCTGCCAGTGGTACACAACTTCCAACTCCACACCCCTCGGATTCAAGGCCAACAGCTCAGGTGTGAGGTTAATTTCTCAGCGGCTGAAATGGAAGGCTTCTGAGAAAAGGGAAGGTAAGAGGGTTCGCGTCCCAGGCATAGAGGAATTCGTCGCTGTGGATGACAGCGAGGCCTCAGATGCAGAAAGTCCTCGCTTCGAAGCGGGGACGGGGGCTGAGACTCCCGCAACTGGCTCTGGTGTGATGGGGACAGCTCCCCCACGATGTGTAGAAGAAGTGGAGGAAGAGGATTCTGACGTCCACTTCAAAAGAAAGCGGGAGGGTGGATCTCGTAGGAAGTCGCTGGTGAAGAAGCCCCGTCGCCAAGCTCCTACGATTGTCGTAGAGGGTTATCCCTCTGCAGCGTTCCCTCCTGCTGCCCCATTAGTGGCTGAACCGTCGGTTGCTGAACCGACTACTGGTGAATTTGCTCCAGATCTGGGTAAAATCAACCCCGTCCGTATAATATGCCTTTTGTGTGTTCCAAATAACTTATTATTTGCTTCTTGATATAGGAGCTGAGGCGGCTGGAGAGCAAGGGGAACATTATGATCCCCTGTTTACTTATGGAACTGAAGCTGGTTCTTTTGCCCTCCTGGAGGAGTCCGGAGGTGATGCGGCCGACATTGGTCCTTCGGGCGCTGGGACTTCCAAAGGAAGTCCTGAGCGTCGAGCTCTATTGGATGGTCCACGGGAGACTCGGCAAGCGGGCCGGCCATTCGTGTTGACTCCGCAAAGAATTTTCCGATGGAGCCCATGGATACTGACGCGGCTGCCGAGATGTTTGAGGCGACATCATCCTTTGGTATTGTCCCGACTTCTTGGCTTCCTTTGCATGTTGTGTTCTGACTAACCACAGTCTTGCTACAGGTGTTCGGCCTCAAGGTGCATCAGCTTCAAGGGAGCCAGACGATTTTCCCGAAGGGTCAAGGGGTGACATGAGCACTTCGACCGCGGCGGATGCTGCTGTGTTGGATGCGCTGTATGGCGACCTGCCCTCTTATCGGCCCGAGCCAGCCGAAGGACCAGAGGTTGAAGGGACGGCAGTTCCGGAGGTGTCCTCACTCCCAACTACATCAACGAGTGAGGTGCCGACAGTTTTGCCAAGCGCGGAGCTGAGGGTGATTACAAGCCCTACTTCCCCAACCCTGGTGGTTGAGCCTGCTGTTCAGGAGATGGTCACCAGCCCTACCTCAGCGGTGGCTAGTGTACTGATTTCCATGAAGACTCCGCCGAGATCACCGACGACCTGTCCTGCTGCTGTTAATGTTCCCGTTGCTCCTTCCACGGTAGCATCGACCAGGCTGGTGGACTTTTCTGAGGTTGCCCGTCTACCAGAGGTGGCCGAGGTTGAAAATGATTTCATAGGTGACATGGTTGATAGCTTTTATAAAGGCTTAGGGCGATCCATTGACCTGGTCTTGAAAGGCTCGACTATGTCATTCTCAACTTTGAAGGTGGTCCTCTCCCGCAGTATTGAAAGTATTCGGGACTTTGAAGGGTATCACCAGGCCGCTGCCTTGGAACTCCTGGTGGATCAATTCGAGAGGGATGTAGAGGAATGGCGCCGTCTTAGCCGCTCGGACCTGGAGTCTTCGATTGATGAGCAGTTTGCGCGTCTTGTCGCTCAAAAGCATGAGGCCCGTCTTGCCGCTCAAGAAGCTGCCGAGGCTATTTCTTCTGACTTGAAATCCTTGGAAACAAGGCAAGCGGAAGTTGGAAACGCCATTGATGCCTCCACCAGTGCTCTTCTTGACGCTGAAGATAAGGTCGGGAAGGCCAGAGAGATGATCAGGAAGGGAACTCTTCTCTTGTCCAAGGCTGAACCGGTCCGTCTTGAAGAAGCTGCGCGGCTTGAGCAGCTCAAGGCTCAAAATGACGAACTCTCGCAGCAGGGATTATCGCAGAGGGCAACTTTGGCGGAGGTCGAAGCTCGTTTGGCCCAGACAACGGATTTCAATGAGGCTGAGCTGAGGTCGCAGGCGCTTGCCCAGGCTGCTGATGACAGGAGGACGAGGCTGGCTTCCCTTAGAGAGCGGATCAGATCTTACAATGTACGCCTGTAGATCGTTGTATATGTGTGCCTCTATGTATCCCATCCTTTTGGAATCAATGAAAATTTCTTTTTCTTTTGTTTTGACTCCTTGTTTTGTTTTGACTTTTCCAAGTTGCCTTACAGCCACTTGAGAACATAGTCTTTGCTGGATTGGATGATGAGACTTGGCTATCTGCCGGTTCAGAGGTCGCAATGACATAACCGATTGAGAAGTCACCAGTCTCAAGATTAGCCCTTACGGGGCTAAAGGGGTAATACTTGCCTTTTATAAATGTCAGCGAGTATCGGTGAGACCTGTCTTTTGTAAATGTCAACAGGGCTCGAAATTGAGACTTAGCTGTCTGCTGGTTCAGAGGTCGCAATGACATAACCGATTGAGACGCCACCAAGCTCGAAATAGGTGATACTTGTCTTTTGTAAATGTCAACAAGTATCTTGACCTGTCTTTTTTAGATGTCAACAGGGCTCGGAATTGAGACTTGTCTTTTGTAAATGTCAACAAGTATCGAGACCTGTCTTTTGTAAATGTCAACAGGCTCGAGGTTGAGACTTGTCTTTTGTAAATGTCAACAAGCTCGAAATTGAGACTTGGCTGTCTGCTGGTTCAGAGGTCGCAATGACATAACCGATTGAGACGCCACCAAGCTCAAGGTAGGTGATACTTGTCTTTTGTAAATGTCAACAAGTATCGAGACCTGTCTTTTGTAAATGTCAACAGGCTCGAGGTTGAGACTTGTCTTTTGTAAATGTCAACAAGCTCGAAATTGAGACTTGGCTGTCTGCTGGTTCAGAGGTCGCAATGACATAACCGATTGAGACGCCACCAAGCTCAAGGTAGATGATACTTGTCTTTTGTAAATGTCAACAAGTATCGAGACCTGTCTTTTGTAAATGTCAACAGGCTCGAGGTTGAGACTTGGCTGTCTGCTGGTTCAGAGGTCGCAATGACATAACCGATTGAGACGCCACCAAGCTCAAGATTGGTGATGGAATTTGGGAAGAGGTCTCGTTTTCTCGGGGAGAAATGAGGGAATTGCTGTCATAGGTTTAATGTTAACGTAACAGCGAAATGTATATGTGGCCTTACCATTCTATGGATGAGAATTGGTAAGTGACTTTGGAGGTCTCATTTTTACGGGGAGAAACGAGGGAATTGCTGTCATAGGTTTAATGTTAACGTAACAGCGAAATGTATATGTGGCCCTACCATTCTATGGATGAGAATTGGTAAGTGACTTTGGAGGTCTCGTTTTCACGGGGAGAAACGAGGGAATTGCTGTTGATTGGTAGTGAAAAATGCATAATTGTCATCATATTTACTATCACATTTTCACATTTATTCATATAATAATGCACTATTACTAATATTTTGCTATTTAATGTGTGCAGGCCTTGAGTGTTGAATTAAATAAAGAATTAAAGCTTAATGAAGCCCAAAAGCCCATATCCAAGCCCAAGTCCAAGCCCAAGTGTAAAAGTGCAATTACAGAAAGTCAAAAGTGCAAATACAAGGTGTAAATATTGCAAATACTACAAAGAGGAAAAGGATAGAATTCTATTCAATCCTAAATGCTTGGTGGATGAGGATAAATAAGTGTGCAAGGATGAGATTCGTTTTTGAAGGAATTTGGATAAAGGGTAACTTGATTTCTAAGTTATCCCGAAAATCCAAAATGAAGAGTCAGGATGGAGCTTCCAGAAGGAAACGCCCAGATGAACGAACCAGAGGAGGCCACGCGCGAAAGCGCGCGGCCAAAGATCAGACTGTGGCCGCGGAAACGCGGCCAGAGCCGCGTTTCCGCGGCAAAGTGGATGAGATTGCGTACCAAATTTGGTGGCTGAGCTCTATCAGGACTGTATCACCTTCTGCACCTATAAATACCCCTGCAGGCGCAGCAGAGAGGGCATCCAGAGAAAATTAGGGTTTTTCTTTAGCTTTTTCTTAAATTTCTGCACGTTGTAATTTCGTTTTAAAGGCTTTGTGGAGAAGAAGGAGCTTGTATTTGGAGACATACTTTCGAATAAAGGTTACTTTCTTTTGCATATTTAATTCTTGTCAATTTTATTTCTTTTCTCTGCGATTTATTGCTTCGGTTTTCATCTGTGATCTCTTGTTTTGTTTCTTCTTCTTTTCTTCTAATTAAGAAAGAAAATAAAAAAAATAATTATAAAAAAAATGATGTCTAACTAATTCCTTGTGTGGTTTGCTGATCACTTAAGCAACCCTAGGGCAAGTTAGGATTTGAATCGATTGATGACCATTTTTTAGAAACCCTAGGTCTAAAGATTGTTTTTCTTGAAGATTAAACTGATGATTAGATTTCTTAATCTAGGTTGCACATTTAAATAACTCCTCATGACTTCATACTTAAGAACTAGGACAGCCTAAATTTAAGATTAATCTTTTCTTAAGCTGTACTTAGATGTTAGGATGAAACATTGTTTAGTTTTTAATAATGTAACTTAGTTAGAATCTTGTATCGTCTTTTCTTACTTGAATCATTCTTAATAACCTAGGGTGAATCACATATATCTCAAGATGAAATTCAACATCCAAGTCTTGCATGGTGGGTTGTGGTAGTAGATCAGTAAAACCATACTTCTTTATTCATATACACTTCAAATCTAATCCCTTCTTTGTTTTATTCAAAGCATACAGAGGAATCGGCCGAAAAGCTTGCATCGCATCCTTCCCTGAGGATCACGACCCGCTTTGGCCCTTGCTACAGCGGATAGCATTGAGACTAAGAACTCTACAACTCATTCTTCTTATTTACAAATTCTTAAATCTCAATCAAAATTTTGGCGCCGTTGCCGGGGAAGGAACGGCACGATTTTCTCAAACTAATTATTTTTTTATTCTTTTTGTTTGCAGATACAGAGAACAGGAAAAAAAAGCAGCAGCGAGGACACATAGCAACTCTGTGCCTCTGCCCTCGAAGGCAGAGCATCAGAGCCTACTTCAGAGCCGCGGGTCCGCGGCAAAAGCCGCGTTTCCGCGGCCTGAGTAGTTCACTACTCATCAGTTTTTCTGCAGGTTGCTCAGAATTGGAAATACTGCTTACTGCTGTGATATATTTTCTCTGTGATCACTCTGCAACTGCTAATTAATAACATTAACCCATTTGTTGATAATAAAAAAAATTAGACTCTTGCATTTAGGGCACGTGTCTATTTTAATTTTTTTAATTCTGTTGAAGAGTGCTGGCGACAAGGTACGTCCGCATTGCATATAGATTAGGAAACACTCTTGGCTGTTTACTGCTTTTTGAGTGATTACTTTTCTACTGCTTTACACGTACACAAAAATATCTTAAGGGCATAACCCATAAGCAAGATAAGGTGGGGATTTAATCACCCTTCCTTGGCCCACAAATCATATCCGTCACACTCACAACCCTAACCTTAAGTAAAAATTGACTAGACGTTGGCCCTAGGTTAACTCGGACTCAATAGGAGATTGACCGAAGGAGGAAAATTGTTCGAAATTAACTCTTGTCAAATCGGTGTCTAGGCAGGGGATTGAGGGCCGAAAGCCCGAAGAACGGTGGTTATTTAATTAAGGAACGTCTCTGACGGAAAACCTCCCACCGGTCTTGCCACCTGCCTGGCCGATTAGCTTGTGGTTAACGTCGACAACAGACCTCCTAAGGACAGTCTAAAGTTAGGAGTCGTCTAGGTCAAGGATAACCCTAGAATAGGATTTTTTGTTTGTTTTTTTTTTGGTTGATTGGGTGAACTTGTTTGCTAATTGTGCATGCCCGCTTGGTCGAGAGACCCACTTACATCCAGGCTAACTAGGACTAGTTCACCACCCGAGCAAAAGCCCGACTCACACATGGCACAACCGCCGTCACTCCAAGATAGGATCTATCCTATCAGGACCTCTCTTCCTTCTTGCATCAAGCTTACCGATGAAGGTGTTGACCCATTTGAGCTTAAGCCACAATACATCAACACCCTTCCGAAATTTCATGGACTTGAATCCGAGGATGCATACTTCTTCATAAGGGAATTTGAGGAAGTATGTCTCATGATGAATATTCCTAAGTTGGGAAAAGATGACATCAAACTTAGGTTTGTCCCCTTTGCTTTGAAGGATTTAGCAAAGAAATGGCTCTACAGTCTAGAGGTAGGTTCTATATCTTCTTGGGATAATTTCGTTAAGGCCTTCTTAAAGAAATTTTATCCCGTTCACAAGACTGCACTGATTAGGAAGAACATCTTACAGTTTAAGCAAACAGCCAATGAGCCTTTTTGGAAATATTTCGAACGTTTTAAGGACCTCCTTGCCCAATGCCCTCACCATGGGATAGAGAAATGGCGACTTTGCCAAGTTCTATATGATGGATTAGAATATCAAACTAAAACGTTGTTAGAATCCATGTGCCAAGGAGGATTTCTGAAAAAGAACGAAAATGAAGGATGGTTATTATATGAAGAATTAGCTGATAATACCATCCAATGGGAACCAACTCCGGAAAAATTTAGGACTAATGACCCTACTTCTTCTAAAGGAGGTATCCATTCCATTGAGGCCAACATAGCAACCGATGCTAAGTTAGCTGCTGTAATGCGAAGACTAGAGGCTCTTGAAACTAAAGAACCAGTCTCTGTGAACCAAGTCAGCCCAACACCTTCGATGGGCTGTACTTATTGTCAAGATATGAACCATGTGTTCGAGGAATGTCCCGTCTTTATCGCGCATCAAAGCTTGCCCGAACATATGAGTGCGGCCTTCACAAGGCCCGCCAACAATCCGCCCGCCAACAATCCATATTCGCCCACCTACAATCCCGGTTGGAGAAACCATCCCAATTTTTCATGGGGCCCAAGCAACAATGATCAAACTAGGCCCAAATTCTCCAACAATTTCCAAAATCCGCCCTGTCAAAATCCTCCACCCTCTTTCCAATATTCACAAATGGAAACAAGGCTCTCCAATATGGAAAGAAAGGTGGACACTCTGGTTAAAAGCAACGACACGCTGGCTCAAGTCTTGACTAGGATAGAGATGCAAATGAATCAGCAAGAAAGGCAAAAGGGTACTCTACCTAGTCAACCATTCCCAAACCCTAGGAACTCTAGTCAAGCTCACTTGGCTCAAGAGAATCATATGAGTCAGTGTAATGCGATTCATACATTGCGGTCGGGAAAACAAGTTGATAACCAAGTATCAACACCATCAAGTTCTAAACAAGCATTCAGCTTGCCTGATCCCACTCCATCTCAACTTGATGTTAAAAAAGACAAGTCAGCCGAAAATATGCACAAGCCAATCGCACCCTACCCAAATAGGCTTAAAGATAAGCAAAGTGCACAAATGGATAAGGTACGCGAGATTTTTAATCAAGTCAAGATCAATATACCTCTTCTTGATGCAATCCAACAAGTCCCTAGTTATGCTAAGTTTCTTAAGGACATGTGCACAAAGAAGAGAAAGACTAATGTGCCCAAGAAGGTTTTTCTAGCCACTAACATTAGTGAGCTATTGTCCAATCAAATCCCTGTAAAATACAAGGATCCCGGTTGCCCGACCATCTCTTGCACAATAGGTCAAACTGCAATTAAGCATGCACTTCTTGATTTGGGAGCAAGTATCAACTTACTCCCCTTCTCAGTCTACCAACAACTTGGGTTGGGCGAGCTTAGTCCGACTAAGGTTACAATCCAATTAGCTGACCGATCCGTCAAAATTCCCAAAGGAGAAATTACCGATGTGCTCATCCAAGTCGGGGAGTTTATCTACCCAGTAGATTTTGTTGTTCTGGAGACCGAACCTGTATCCACTCCTCGGTCTCAAACTCCCGTTATCTTAGGGCGTCCGTTCCTTGCAACTGCAAATGCGATCATAAATTGTAGGAATGGATCCATGAGGTTGACCTTTGGAAACATGACTAAAGAGGTCAATGTCTTCAACCTGGAAAACCAATCTCGTAAGATAAAAGACCAAACATTTGAGGTGAACTTCATTGAGAACATTTGTGAAAAAGAAAGTGAAAATGAGTCTCTATTTCTTGACAAGTTATTTGAGGATAAGTGCGATTTTAGTGATAAGATGACACATGTTGGGGATTATAATTTTAAAGTTCCCTTTAAAAATGAAGATTTGATCTGAGTATCTTCAAAGAGCCAAGCACTGAAATATCGCATGAGAATATAGTTCAAGAACCTCCGATTGACTTAACTTTCGAAAGCCTCTTTGAAAAAGAACTCCTGTGTTTAGATACATCGATTAAGGAGATGTTGGTTAATTATTCACTTCCAGGGAAAAGTGTTAATTTAAGTTTTGAGGAGATGTACGGAACTGAGCTAGAATTTCTCCGTATTCATAGTAAGGAAGTTCCAACTGAAAGGTGTGATGAATTTTTGAATAATGGATGTGGACATATGATGAGGAAGAGCCTAAAGAAGATGAAACTGGGGAGAAAGAGAGTTAAAACAAAAATGTTGGTCTCCCCATTGTGCCTTATAAAGAGAACCCATTGGAATGATGGGAAGCGAGCTAGAGGGATGAATCCTAAGCAGCTCTAGGTGAGAGTGATACATGTGTTGTACATATAATGGTATACTATTCTTTGCCTCTCTTTACTCTTTACTTCATGCATTCATGCATTTCATACATTGAGGACAATGCATGAGATAAGTGTGGGGGAGGGTTTACTAACATAGGAAAAGACTAATTAATTAAAAAAAATATTTCTTTATATTTTAACATTATTTTTACAAAAAAAAGAAAAAAATTCTCTTTATTTGTTCTAACAAAAAAAATAAAAAAAT
The DNA here is from genome assembly GCA_038442645.1 of Agave tequilana. Taxonomy (NCBI): domain Eukaryota; kingdom Viridiplantae; phylum Streptophyta; class Magnoliopsida; order Asparagales; family Asparagaceae; genus Agave; species Agave tequilana. Next base: position 18,781 of record JAVJIF010023230.1, read on the forward strand.
ATTTTATAAAAAGGACAGTATTTTGACTTATTTTTTGAAAGAAACCTAAGTTAGTTTTAAGGATTAGGAAAATCATGATTAGGATTTCTAAAGACTTGGTCAAAATAAATAAATTGTTTAAGTTTTAGGTATAGGAGGAGAAATTGAATAAGTAATTAGTCTTGATTTTTACCTTAATGATATGTGCATACCTAATGTATGTCTAGGATTCTAAGACAAAGACCCTTGTGCCTCATATATAAAAAAAAAAAATCACTAATTAAGCTGGATACATGTGCCTCAAGAAGCATAAGTATTCACGCCTAAAGGTGAGTTTATAAATAAATGTCTTTAGTTTTGTGGCCTTGTTCACTCGAATTTGAGTCCGTGGGGTGTTTTCTCACCTGGTGCCCTAAAGCCGACCGGTTTGGGAGTCATCGACTTTAAGTTCGCTACATGGGTGGATTAGAAAGCCTAAACTGAGAAATATTATATATATATTAACACATCTAATAGTCAATTAGTTAGGTGTTAGGGCCTCAAGAAGCCTTGACACTTACACGAAAGAAAATTAGATGAGTCATATATATTAAAAATATATATATATAAAATAAAATAATAAAAATAATTATGAGGCATGAGAGTCCAAGTTAAGGAATTCTTAGATTCACAAGGATGCGTATGACTTTTGGTAACGAAAAAGACTATACAAACATTCAATTTTAATCCTTACCTAAAATGAACTTTATTAAGACTAAGTCTAAGAATGAATAAAAATGATAATCCTAAAACTTATAAACTACTTAGTCTCTTCAAATATAAGTCGAATATTTTCCTTTTTATGGATTTTGTGGGTGTAATCCGCTGAAAACCCTCACGAGACAACACTCGTCCTCTAGGGTAACCTAGGGGTTTAACGGCTTGTTGCACATGCTAAGTGCAACCGTGATTCCTACGAAAGTGAGTTAGGATAGATTAATTTTTCTTTTTTGATTTTTACTCGAGGACGAGCAAAAAGATAAGTGTGGGGGTGTGATTGGTAGTGAAAAATGCATAATTGTCATCATATTTACTATCACATTTTCACATTTATTCATATAATAATGCACTATTACTAATATTTTGCTATTTAATGTGTGCAGGCCTTGAGTGTTGAATTAAATAAAGAATTAAAGCTTAATGAAGCCCAAAAGCCCATATCCAAGCCCAAGTCCAAGCCCAAGTGTAAAAGTGCAATTACAGAAAGTCAAAAGTGCAAATACAAGGTGTAAATATTGCAAATACTACAAAGAGGAAAAGGATAGAATTCTATTCAATCCTAAATGCTTGGTGGATGAGGATAAATAAGTGTGCAAGGATGAGATTCGTTTTTGAAGGAATTTGGATAAAGGGTAACTTGATTTCTAAGTTATCCCGAAAATCCAAAATGAAGAGTCAGGATGGAGCTTCCAGAAGGAAACGCCCAGATGAACGAACCAGAGGAGGCCACGCGCGAAAGCGCGCGGCCAAAGATCAGACTGTGGCCGCGAAAACGCGGCCAGAGCCGCGTTTCCGCGGCAAAGTGGATGAGATTGCGTACCAAATTTGGTGGCTGAGCTCTATCAGGACTCTATCACCTTCTGCACCTATAAATACCCCTGCAGGCGCAGCAGAGAGGGCATCCAGAGAAAATTAGGGTTTTTCTTTAGCTTTTTCTTAAATTTCTGCACGTTGTAATTTCGTTTTAAAGGCTTTGTGGAGAAGAAGGAGCTTGTATTTGGAGACATACTTTCGAATAAAGGTTACTTTCTTTTGCATATTTAATTCTTGTCAATTTTATTTCTTTTCTCTGCGATTTATTGCTTCGGTTTTCATCTGTGATCTCTTGTTTTGTTTCTTCTTCTTTTCTTCTAATTAAGAAAGAAAATAAAAAAAATAATTATAAAAAAAATGATGTCTAACTAATTCCTTGTGTGGTTTGCTGATCACTTAAGCAACCCTAGGGCAAGTTAGGATTTGAATCGATTGATGCCCATTTTTTAGAAACCCTAGGTCTAAAGATTGTTTTTCTTGAAGATTAAACTGATGATTAGATTTCTTAATCTAGGTTGCACATTTAAATAACTCCTCATGACTTCATACTTAAGAACTAGGACAGCCTAAATTTAAGATTAATCTTTTCTTAAGCTGTACTTAGATGTTAGGATGAAACATTGTTTAGTTTTTAATAATGTAACTTAGTTAGAATCTTGTATCGTCTTTTCTTACTTGAATCATTCTTAATAACCTAGGGTGAATCACATATATCTCAAGATGAAATTCAACATCCAAGTCTTGCATGGTGGGTTGTGGTAGTAGATCAGTAAAACCATACTTCTTTATTCATATACACTTCAAATCTAATCCCTTCTTTGTTTTATTCAAAGCATACAGAGGAATCGGCCGAAAAGCTTGCATCGCATCCTTCCCTGAGGATCACGACCCGCTTTGGCCCTTGCTACAGCGGATAGCATTGAGACTAAGAACTCTACAACTCATTCTTCTTATTTACAAATTCTTAAATCTCAATCAGCTGTCATAGGTTTAATGTTAACATAACAGCGAAATGTATATATGGCCCTACCATTCTATGGATGAGAATTGGTAAGTGACTTTGGAGGGGGAATCAAATGAGAACAGGTCTCTTGGGATTTTTAGCAAACCCCCAGCTGTCAACGGGTTTGATATGCCTTTACCAACTACCGTTTGAGTTGGGCTAGCCATGCTATTCCCCTCAGCATGATGAGTTGTCGAGGACTTATGTTGGGCTTACAGGCCAACATTTTCCTCTATCCTTAATCGTTAAGGATGTTGGATTATCTGGTTACTGTATGCATAACCTTGATTTGTCTTCGAGACAACTAGTGCACGACCAGGTTCCTACTGGTTTATGGTTGTATGATCTCGCTTGGAGGAAGAGAAAGGCTCTCTTTGTGTGTACTTTGGATACGAAGGTCTTGATCAGAGGTGTAGTGTTAACTTGATCATGAGAAGGATCCTTGATTAAGGATAATACTTCTTTAAGAACTTGCCATTGATCGGCATCATGAGTAGGTCGCCATCTGAAGTCATAAGGCGGTATGCTCCGTTTGAATAGACTGTTTCTATTACAAACGGTCCTTCCCATTTAGGCTGAAATTTGCCTTTGGTCTTGTGCGTCATAATCATCGGTCGTCTGACGGCTAGGACCAGGTCTCCTTTCTGGAAGACTCTCTGTTTGACCTTCTTATTGAAGGCTTTTGAAATTTGAGCTTGTAGTCGCTTCTCATCTAGGGCTTCGAGCTCTTGAAGACGCAACCGATCATTGTCCTCTGATGTGATTTTAGTGGTCAGAGCTACTCGCAATGACGGCATCTGGATTACCAATGGGATGACTGCTTCGCACCCATATACCAAGGAAAAAGGCGTATTGCCTATCGGTGTCCGAACCGTGGTCCGGTAGGCCCAAAGACATTCACCAATCTTTTCGTCCCAGTCTCGCTTATTCGATGTTCGACAGGGAGGAGTGTACTTAATTCAGAGATAGAGGGTTTTAGAGTCAACCTTCTTTGTTCGATTGTAATGCTCAAAACTCCAAGAATGTATCACAAAGTTTATGTACTCCTTCCGAATCACCGTAGTAGTATTAACTATTACGGGTCGATCCTCAGGGAGAGCTCGCGATGAAAGCTTTGCGGTTAAGTGTTGAAGAGAGAGAAAATGAAAGTTCTTCTATGTTCAAAAGAAAAACAACATGGAAAAGTAAAAGAAGAAATTTTTGTGGTTTGGTTGCATGAAAAGAAAACCGATGTAAAAGAAAATGAAAAGAACTTGGAAAATTGGACTTGCTAAGAAAGAAAACTAGTGAAGGAAAACTTTTGGAAAACTTTTAGATGGAAGAAACCATGACTAGCTAACCTTTCTAATTTGCTAACTTACTAAGCTCATGGGGTGATGCATGCCTCATGTTGATTCATCGGCGAAAGATATGTCTTGCTTGTTGGGTCAAATATTTTCCCACTTGGAAGATGAGTGTTCTTCTCGGTCTTAGCTTGTAGCCTCATTGATTCATCGGCTCCCGAGATAGAATTTCAATGGTGGAATCAAGGAGTGCCACTCAAAGGAATGCTAAGGAAGAAGATACAAGATTCATTAGTCATTCAAGGCCATATTCAAGCTAGCATTGAAGTAAGAAAATTGTACTACAAACCAATAGCATAGGTAGGTGCTTCATCTCCATGTTCCATCAAGGCACTTGTTCTAAAGACAAGGCTCTAAATGAGGCTCACATGAATCATATGGAATTACAACAAGCATTTGCCAATAATGAAAGTAACTCATCTTCATTGGAGATCAAAAGAGACTCAACATTGCAAGTTTAGAAGTTAGCAATCACCCAAGAGTTAGAAGTTAGCAAAGTTAGTGGTTAGCTAGTCATGTTAGAGGAAGTTAGCTATCCATTACAAGAGAAAGAAAACAACAATTCATGGTGAAATAAAAGTGCAATGAAAGTAAAGCAAGAAGAAAGTAAAGCAAGCACTAGAAATTGCAAAGAAGAGAAGAAAGTTTGATTAATCCTTGCTTTGAAAGTTGTCACCCCTTTGCTTACAAGCTCTCACACTCTTTCTTTTCTCTCTTTTACAGAATTTCTAGGAGGAAGAAGGAGAATACAAGAGCACTAAAAACCTAGAGAAAATCCCTACAACTCTCTCAAAATACAAGCTCTCTCTCCTAGTCTCTCCTCAGTCTCTCGCAGAGGCCCTGATGGTCTATTTATAGGCTTCAGAAGAGGAGGCTCCCAAATCTGGACCGTCGGATCAAATCTCTGGCTCAACGGCCAGATTCCTGCCGCGGATCCGCGGCCAGAGCCGCGTTTCCGCGAGAATCTAGGCCGTTACGCCAGCGAATTCTGTTGCTGTTTTGTTGCAGGCTGTTGGCCACGTTGGCGCTTCTAGAAGTCTGAGTGCATGCGTGGATGTCTCCAGAATCTGGGCTAAACTCTTGGGGTTTTCTTTTGGCCTTTAATTAATCCCTTTTAATTCTTGATAATTCCATGGATTATGGGCCTCTTCTCCATTAAAGATGGACCTGCAAAAATAGAGAGAAAAAGAGTAAAAAACCTATTTTTATTGATATAATGCATGATATGGATGTGAAAAATGATGCAAAAATGAATAACAATCACACCCCCATACCTAGCTTTTGCTCGTCCCCGAGCAAAAAAAGAAAAAGAAAAAGAATACTAGCTAAGTTATTGCACCACTTTCGTAGGTGACACGATTGCACTGAGCACGTGCAACAAGCCGTTAAACCTCTTGGTTACCCTAGAGGAGGAGTGTTGTCTCCTGAGGGTTTTCAGCGGATTACACCCACAAAATCCATAAAGAAAATAAAAAGTGTTAGTGAAAATTTTGATCCATGTTTTCAAGAATCTTACTTGTTCTTATAGGTTTCAGGTTGCCCTAAACTCGTCATTCTTTTTATAAGTGTCTATTTAGAGTTTTGTCTTCAACTTAGGTTAAGTTTTTAAGGAAAAGATCAAAGACCGGATTTTGCATCAATCCTAGTATATATACATCTATAAATATGAAGGATCTTTCTCAGACTAAGTTCATTTATTTACTAATATATATAACATTTTTTTTATATATATACAATATTTATTTACATTTCCTTAGCTTCCTTAGGCTTTCTAATTTACCCTTGTAACGAGCCTCTTACCGATGACTCCCAAACCAGTCGGTCTTAGGGCACCAGATGAAGAAACATCCCTAAGGTTCGAGGACTCGAGTAAACTAGGCCATGAATACTAAGGACTTAACCACCTTTAGGCGTGACTGGCCATGCTTCTTGAGGCACAGCTAACCAGCTTAATTAGTGGCTAAGTATTTATTTAGTTATTTATATTTATTCTCTTTTTTTATTATTATTATTATTATATATATATGTAAATAAAGTCACAAAGTCTTTGATTAATCCCTCTATATGTTTAATGTATATATCCTAAAGAAAGAATTAAAATCTAGTTATCTTTCTTATCCTTTTTTACTTAACCTAAAAATCCAACAAAACTCCTCTTTTCGACTTATAATTAGAAATCATAGTTAAGAGTTTCCTTAATCCCTTAAGTCAAGTTTGATTCTTTAACATGGATCAAAAATTTCTCTTTTTTTTCTATTTTTTATTTCTATTTTTATTTATTTATTTTTTTTCTAAAAAGAAAAAGTAAAATCTAAAAGAAAATAAAAAATCTACAAAGAAAAAGTAAAATCTAAAAGAAAAATAAAAATCTAGAAAGAAAATGAAAATCCTAGAAGGAAAATAAAAACCTAAAAAGAAAATGAAAATCCTAAGTTTAGAATCTACCCCCCATACCTATCTCATGCATTGTCCTCAATGTATGCAAGATAAAAATATGCATGAAAAAGGTAAAGGATCATGATCACTCCCGTCGTCGTTTTGGACCCGCGGTGGTGCTAGGTCCAGCCGACTGTGAACGTCGCAGCCCAGCCTCAATACTATCCAACCTAGAGGATTGCTCCTCTACTTTCTTCCTCAGACGAACCTGCCCCCTAAAAATCTTCTTCATGCCCCGCCAAATGGTGGACATGAAGGCACGTGAGTCCGTAGGGGGGTCCTGCTGCCAAAACGCTGGATCATCTCCCTCTTCTAAACTCTCCTCAGAAGAGGACGCCACCGGTACATCCTCGGGCTGGACACTAGGGGTCCAGACCGCGTGTAAGCAACTATTGTATGAACTAGTGGGTCGCTCTTGTGTCACAAACACCCGATCAAAAGAGTCAAATACGGCGTCCGGTAGGAAAGTCCTACACAGACGCGTAATCAGAATGGGGTGGGAGTGTTTGGCACCCCGGGTGCGTGAGGAGTTGGCAATTATTGCGTGGAAGATGGTCTTGTTGAGACAGACCGTGTGTTGTCTAGTCATCAGGTCGTGAATAAGCTGCAACACCGGGCGGTTAAATGATGTGGTGTGGTCCAGACCTAAGATGTTGCGTTGGATCCATCGTCCAACGCAATGTACATTTCTAAAAGTGGTGCTGGCCTTTAGCACGCGGTCTTGCTCAGTGCAGCGAGCCCCCATAATTGTCATGTAATCAATAAGTGGGAGGGGGTCGCTATGCTGTGGGTGAATGGGGACATGCGTGTGTTCCTCAAGGAGAGGAAGCGTGATGAATAAGTCGCCTAAGGGCATGTGCACGGTGAATTGATAAGTGTGTAAATCAACTGATGCATGGTCAATAGAGTTGTAGAACAATGTCACCAAGTCGGGACAATAGAAGGCATCGTTATCAGTATTATCATACACCAATCGTACCAATCCCATGTCCTAATCCGATCTATGAATATATGCCCATACCCATTAGGATCACATAGAATTTTTGAAAAATCCTTTTCAGCAAATAAGTTGGGTGCCATGCTACAAATCTAGATCAAATAATAAATTGGGAGATCGAAATTCAAACCGCCCCCGGAATACGTGGGGGGAAAGTTCGGGCTTGCAGAGGGCACAGGAGAAGGATTTGGGAAGATTTGGCACCAGATCGGCCACCAGCGCAAGAAATCGACCGGCAGAAAATTTGGCGGCGCTCCAGAGGATGCAGGAATGCCGCGGATCTGCGGCCTGGGTCGCGGGAACGCGGCGAGTTGGAAGTGGCTGAGGAGAAGAAAATTTCTGGTGGCGGCGCTTTGAGATGGGAGTTTAGATCTAGGTTTCGTTCTGGGGTTTGAGAGAGAAAGACAGAGTGAAGGAAATTTATAAGGGCCTGAAAAGGTGGAAAGCCTATTTTGACCCTGGATGAAAGTGAATATTTACAAGTTAGGGTTATTATTTTGAAAAGGGGTTAAGAAAAAGTGGGACTCTTGGTACCAATTAGCACCAAGGTCAAAATTTTTTGAAATTTTTAGTTTTATTTTTTTATATTTTATATATTTTTTTTATTTACAAAAGTGGTCCCAAAATGATATGCAGGGAAATCTGGGAGACTGTACAGATGAAATGGTCACATATATACTGGGTCATAAAGACCCAGTTCATAAATTTCTTGTGACACAGGTACATTGGTAAAAAATGGCTTTAAGCGTTGACCATTTACAGTGAATTTATTGCCATTTTTCGGATCAAGAATCTCAATAGCACCGTGTGAGAAGACATTTTGCACAATGTACGGTCCTGACCACCTGGTTCTCAATTTACCAGGAAAAAGGTGGAGTCTTGAGTTGTACAACAGAACCTTTTGTCCTGAGACAAAATTTTTTCGGTGAATGGATTTATCATGAAAGAGCTTGGTTCTGTGTTTTGCTATCCGAGCATTGTCATATGCCTCATTTCTTAGCTCTTCTAGCTCGGATATTTGCAATTTCCTTAAGGCACCGGCCTTATCTAAATCCAAGTTCAGCTGCTTTATAGCCCACATAGCTCGGTGTTCTAACTCCACAGGCAAGTGACAAGGTTTTTCAAATACAACCCGATATGGAGACATACCGAGGACAGTCTTGTAAGCGGTCCTGTAGGCCCATAAGGCATCAGTGAGTTTGATGGACCAATCTTTACGGTTCTGTCCAACGGTTTTCTCCAAGATGAGTTTTATTTGTCTATTAGTGACTTCTACTTGCCCGTTGGTCTGAGGATGGTATGCCGTGGATAATTTGTGGGAAATAGAGTATTTGCGCATCAGGGCTTCAAAAGCCCGATTGCAGAAATGACTCCCATTGTCACTTATTATCGCACGGGGGGCTCCGAAGCGAGAGATGATATTTTCTCGTAAAAACTTGATGACAACTTGGTTGTCATTTGTCCTTGTTGGAATTGCTTCAGCCCATTTTGAAACATAATCTACGGCTACCAAAATGTATTGGTTGCCATAGGACAGAGGAAAGGGTCCCATAAAGTCGATGCCCCACAGATCAAAAATTTTGACCTCTAAGATGGGTGTAAGGGGCATCATGTCTTTCCGTGTGATTCGACCCGTCATTTGACACCTATCACATAGCTTGCAGAAAGTATATGCATCCTTAAAGAGAGTGGGCCAGTAAAATCCACTCTGAAGTACTTTCTCAGCAGTTTTCCGTGGACCAAAATGTCCACCGCAAGCAAGTTTGTGACAGAATGTCAAGACACTCTGATGTTCCTCCTCAGGAAGACACCTTCGTATTATCTGGTCAGGACAATATTTGAATAAATACGGTTCATCCCAAAAGAAGAACCGCATTTGACTCATGAAACGGTGTTTGTCCTGACCTGACCAATTAGAAGGTATTTGCCCGAATGCTAGGTAATTTGCTATGTCAGCATACCAGGGCTCTCCATGCATTATGTGGATGTGTTCGTCAGGGAAATCATCATTTATGGGTATTTTCTCCTTTGGTGCATTTGGAATTCTTGACAAGTGATCAGCTACCACATTCTCAACGCCCTTTTTATCCTTAATCTCCAGATCAAACTCTTGCAAAAGAAGTATCCATCGAATAAGTCTTGCCTTAGCATCCTTCTTTTGCATTAAGTACTTTAGGGCGAAGTGATCGGTGAAAATAATCGTCCTGGACCCTAGCAGATATTGGCAATTTTTTCCAACGCAAAGACAACAGCTAAAAATTCCTTTTCAGTAGTTGTATAATTGAGTTGGGCTTCATTCAGCGTTCTGCTAGCATAATAAATTACGTGTTGCCTAGTATCAATACGCTATCCTAGAACAGCGCCAATAGCAAAATCTGAGGCATCACACATAATCTCGAAAGGCTTGGTCCAATCAGGTGCAGAAATGATAGGTGCTGAGACAAGTCTACACTTAAGCTCCTTCCAGGATTTCTGACATTCTTCATCAAATATAAAGGGTACATCCTTTCCTAAGAGATTTGTTAAAGGTCTTGCAATGTTGCTAAACCCTTGAATAAATCGTCTATAGAAGCCGGCGTGCCCTAAAAATGATCTAATGTCCTTTAAGCATGTTGGCTCAGGGAGCTTAGTTATGACTTCCACTTTTGACTTGTCAACCTCAATTCCCTTATGTGAAACTTCGTGCCCTAGAACGATTCCTTGCTTGACCATAAAGTGACACTTCTCCCAATTAAGTGTCAAGTTTTTCTCCATACAACGTTGTAGAACCAGCTTCAAATGGTACAAGCATTGTTCAAAGGAATCACCGTAAATTGAAAAATCATCCATGAAAATCTCCAGAAATTTCTCCACCATGTCTGAAAAAAGGCTCAGCATGCAACGTTGAAACGTTGCGGGAGCATTGCATAGGCCGAAGGGCATCCTTCGGTACGCAAATGTTCCAAAAGGACAGGTGAAGGTGGTTTTGTCTTGATCCTCATGAGCGATCGGGATTTGATTATATCCTGAATATCCATCCAGGAAACAGTAGTACTCATGTCCCGCTAATCTCTCGAGCATTTGGTCAATGAACGGAAGAGGAAAGTGGTCTTTACGTGTGGCAGTGTTCAACTTTCGGTAATCGATACAAACTCGAATCTTCGTTGGAAGACGTGTTTGTACCAATTCTTTCTTCTCATTTTCTACCACAGTAAATCCTGCTTTCTTAGGCACAGCGTGAACTGGACTTACCCACTGGCTATCGGATATGGGATAGATAATCCCATTGTCTAACAGTTTCAAGATCTCAGCTTTAACGGCTTCCTGCATGATTGGGTTTAGTCTACGCTGTGGGTCTCGTTTTGGCTTGGCATCTTCCGTCAAATGAATCCGGTGTTGAACTATGGAAGGACTAATCCCCTTGATGTCAGCCATGGTCCAACCAATGGCTTCTCGATTTTCTCTTAACACAGTAAGAAGATCCTCTTCTTGTTGTCCAGTGAGATGGGATGCAATGATTACAGGAAAGGCTTCCTTCTCATCCAAGTACTTGTACTTGAGATGGTCGGGAAGAACCTTAAGCTCAGAAGAAGGGACAGGATCTATCACTGGCTGTTCTTGGTGTAAGGGAAGAATAGGGGTGGTATTAGTGGCCCATTCCACAGTAGACTCAACAATCTGATCAAGGTTGAAGTCATCAGACTCCAACTCAAATTCCTCTTCGGATTCATACTCAACCTCCTCATCATGTTCACTTGTTAATCCTTCTATCAAGTTTACTTCAAAAGAATCATTATCCAAATCCCGAGGTTGTTTTCCCAGGTGGAAAACATTCACCTCTTTTGTCATATCTCCAAAGGTCAGACGCATCGAGCCATTCCTACAGTTAATGATCGCATTTGCGGTGGCTAGAAAAGGGCGTCCGAGAATGACAGGTGTCTGCGCTCTGTGATTATGTACGGGTTGTGTCTCAAGAACAATGAAGTCTACGGGGTAAATGAATTCCCCGACCCGTATTAAAACATCTGTAATCTCCCCCTTGGGAATCTTTACAGAGCGATCAGCCAGTTGTATCGTCATTTGGGTCGGACGAAGGTCGCCTAACCCTAATTGTTGATACACAGAAAAGGGGAGAAGATTGATACTGGCTCCCAAATCAAGCAATGCCCTATTGATGGTAGTCTGTCCTATGATACAAGAAATGGTTGGGCTCCCTGGGTCTTTGTATTTCACAAGAATTGGACCAGTGAGCAACTCGCTGATGTTTGAAGCTAGGAAGACTTTTTTAGGGACATTTGCTTTCCTCTTCTTGGTGCACATTTCTTTTAAAAATTTGGCGTATGATGGAACTTGTTGTATGGCATCAAGAAGAGGGACATTGATTTGGACTTGGTTGAACATTTCTCTTATCTTCTCCATGTGAGCATTCATCTTTTGATTTGCTAGCCTATTTGGGAATGGTACAACAGGCTTGTATGGTTGCTCATCAATCTTTTCTTTCCCTTTGGATTGGGAAGTGGATGGTTGTGTACTTGAAGAAGGATTGTCTTGAATGGGTTGGACTGGAACAGAAGGTGTTGGCTTTGACACAAATTTGGTGGGTTGATTTGAAACCTTGTTATCTACTTGCTTTCCAGATCTAAGGATATGAACAGTGTTGCATTGACTGGGGCCTAGGTCATCAACTTCATGTAGAGGGAAGTGATTTTTTGGATTGGGCACTGGTTGGCTAGGTAGCATTCCTTTTTGTCGTTCATTCAGAGAATTAGCCAATTGCCCAATCTGGACTTGTAATTTGTTCATGTCCTGGTGATGAGTTTTAGACAGGGTTTCTATCATTTTTTCCAAATCTGATATTCTTTTTTCTGGAGGATTTTGTGGTGGATGTTGCTGATACGTAGGCTGGAAGTTTGTCTGGTAATGTGGTGGATTTTGATATGGCTGGAATTGTGGTGGATTCTGGTATGAGTGAAAATTGGGTTGATGTGACTGAGCAGGATATTGATGTGAAAATGATGGCCTAGAATTCTCAGGACCAGACTGACTCCAAGAAAAATTTGGATGGTTTTGCCATCCCGGATTGTACGTTTTGGAGTATGGGTTGTAGTTGGGTCTGGTATATGCAGCATTCATGTTCTCCTGATACATTTGAGAGTGGAATATAGGACACTCCTCGAATACGTGGTTGAGATCATGGCAATAGGTGCAACCCGGGTTGACCACAGGTGATGGGTTGACCACAGGTGATGGGTTGACCTGGTTAACATCAGAATTTTCCCTTGATTCAAGCAATTCTATCCTCTTCATCAGTTGTGTTATTTTAGCCTCAGCAGCTATGGAGGATTCTATAGAATGCAAACCGGTTCTGGAAGTGGTGGGTGTGGTTTTCTCTGGACATGACTCCCATTGAATTGTTTTTTCGGCTAAGGCTTCAAAAAGATCCCACCCCTGATCTTCATCTTTCTTTAAAAATTCCCTTTGGCACATGGTTTCAAGGAGTGTCTTAGTTTGGTAATCAAGTCCGTCATAGATAATTTGGCACTGACGCCATTTCTCTATGCCGTGATGAGGACATAGGGCTATTAGGTCTTTGAAGCGCTCAAAATATTTCCAGAATGGTTCATTGGCTTCTTGCTTGAATTGCATAATGTTTTTCCTCATGAGTGCTGTCTTATGAATAGTGATTGGTCGCTAATGTTGCATATTTAATATCATATTTCCATACTTATTATAGAATAAAATATGCATTGTCCTAATTAATTGTTTAATTTATTTGCAGGCCCATTCTTTAAGGAGATGAAGAGAAATGAGCCCAAAGCCCACCAAAATTCTGAATTAAATCAGAATTAATTCGCACTCAGAAAATCAGGGCAAAATCAAGAGGTTGAAAACCGGTTGAGAAGAATCCTCTCAGAATCGATCGGTTAAAGCCAAGAATCCCAGGCCATTTCGTCAGAATCCTGGAATCAAACGAAGAAACAAAATGGAGATAAATGCAGAAGGATATCCCAGACTGACCCACCAACAGGGTGTGGCCATCTGGCCACACCCTGGCCGCGAAAACGCGACAAAAGCCGCGGATCCGCGGCAAGGTTGGGGAGTTAGGGGAGCGTTTGCTCCCCCGATCTCCCCGGGATCCTGCATACTGGGTTTTTTGCCTATAAAAGGCCATTCTTTGTGCTGAAAATGGACGACCATGCAGAGATAGGATTTTAGACTATTCTTCCATTTCTAGTTTAGGTTTTTGTTTTTCTTTTTCATGTAATTTTAGTTTTGATTTATGTAAATAAGAGGAGATCAGACTTTCATCGAAGAACAAGAATGAAGCTTGAGCTGGAGTGACACCGGTGTAAGATTTATTTCTTTTCTTTGATTGTTATGAAATCGAATCGATGTTCTTTCTTTGTATGTACTTTCTTTTAGTCTTCTTCTTCTTCTTCTTTTCTATTTTACTTTTCTTTTTGGTACAATTGTCTTCCAAGTGAGTCTAAAAGTATCGAAAGAGCCTTGCCATTGCGAGTGCCACCGATAGCTCATGACGATGGAATGGAGTCTCTCTCTGTATCATTTCATTCTTGAAGTAGTCTTGATGATGTAATGTGGAAGAGACCAATACTCAAATCTTATGGGCTATGCGCTGAATGCCTCCACTTCAAGGTAAAATCGTCGCTGAAGACTCAAGGTAAGCTTTTGGTGAAAAGAAGGTAAGCAATTGTTTTTATTTCTTTTCTTTTATTTCTGTAAATTAAATCACCAACAATACCTCTTCCAAATCATTCTTTTCACTTCCTTGTAAATAATCATTTGTACATAGTCGCTTTCGCCGTTTTCTGTTTTTCTCCATCTTCTTCATCTCTCATTTTCTTCTAACTTTAACATAATTCCTTTTCCTTTTTCTTAACTTAAAAACAGAGAAGAACTCTCGTTTTGTTTTCATAAAGATTTCAATACAAAAACGTAAACGCTTCTATCGCAAAACCCTCCTTGTGGATCACGACCCGCATAGCCACTTGCTATAGCGGTAAGAATTGAGCACTTGCACATTTTTATTATAAGTTCTGAAATTCCGTATTTTTTGTGCAGGTTTCGCCTCAATCAAATTTTGGCGCCGTTGCCGGGGAGGGTAACAATTTTTTTGTTGAAATCTGAATTTTTATTGAAAATTTTTTAGAACTAAACGAATTTTCTTCTCTGTTGCAGGTTACAGGGCAAGCAAAGCAGGAAATTAAAGTTGCAGTAACATATAAGTGGCCTTGGGCCTCTGCTCTAGAAAGCAGAGACCAAGTGCCCTCTGCTTTGCCGCGTTTTCGCGGCCAAAGCCGCGGATCCGCGGCAAAATAGAGTGGACTACTAACGTTCTTTTTGCAGGGCTGCCTGCTTTACAAATTGGAGCTTTCTGCAACTTTACTTTTTCTTATATGCCATCACATAAGCCTGCTAATAATCAACAGTAAAACATTTGTTGAAAAGATAAAAAAATTGATTAGACGTTTGAATTTTAGGCACGTGTCTTTTCAATTCATTTATTTTTACTGTTGAAGAGTGCTGGAGCAAGGTACGTATGCATTGCATTTAGCATAGGACTCACTTCTTGGTTGATTTATATCGCATTGAGTGAATCTTATTTATCTTGTACACTTGCACAAATTGATTTTAAGGGCACCACCCATTAACAAGATAAGGTGGGGATTTAATCACCCTTCCTTAGCCCAAAAATCACATTCCAAGCACTCACTAACCCAAGCCTAACTAAAATTGAGTAGACGTTGGCCCTAGGGACATCTCGGACTCAATTAGGAGATTATTCTAAGGGGGGAAAATGTTGGAATCTGACTCCTGTAAAATCAGTGTCTAGGAAAGGGATTAAGGGCCGAAAGCCCGAAGGTTGGTGGTTATTTAATTAAGGAATGTCTTTGACGGAAAACCTCCCACCAACCTTGCCCTGACCTGGCTGATTAGCTTGTGGTCAAAGTCTGCATTAGACCTCCTGTGGACAGTCTAAATCAGTTAGGAGTCGTCTAGGTCATAGGTCTACCCTAACTTAGTTTAGAATTTTTCTTTTTTTGTTTGCTTATTTGTTTGTTTTTTCTTTCTTTTTGTTTGTATTCTGTTGTGTGATATGGCTTATAATAATAATTTTTCCAACTTCAATAATAATCCATATTACACACCGAGTTCATTTTCGGATATTACCAACCCGGCATATCATGACTTTAACCAACCTAGTGTGCCGGATTGGTCTTATCCGAATGAATATAACCCATGCCCCCCATCGTATGACTATAATTTCCATAATGATTTCAACTCTTCACAGAGTTAGTGGGGATTCACCTACCCCGAGTCCAATTTTCAACCAATTTGTCCTCCTTCTCTACCTAGTCCACAATATTTTCAAGATTCATACTCAGATCCACCAGTCCAAAATAGAAAACTATCGATTTTGAAAATGAGTATGCGTGAGTCCAAACACAAATCCCAAAACTGATGGACTCACAATTTCACTACCACTTCCAAGACAATTCTTCATCTTTTCATCAAAATAGTGAACCTATCAATTATGAAAAGATGCTTGAAGCCATGACTCAGGCTCAAAACACTCGTAATCGTGACATAGATATGATGGTTGAATCTCTACGTTCTCACCGCTGGACCAGTTCTGATGTCACTAACCATTCTGTTAGAGCCAAAGAGTCAGGTTGTTTTGGACATCAAGATTCCATTTCAGAACAACCATTTGAACTTGCCCAAACTCCAAATTTTGAAAAAGAGATTGACAGTTTAGCAAGTTATACTTTTCCTGAAATAGAACTTGAAATGAATATGATCATGAACCCCAACTTAGTGATTCAATTCTACTTCCTGATTCGATTATGACTCCGGTATCTTCACCTGATTTCGATCTTTTCCCCGAGTCAATGTTGGATCCTGTGCCTATTCATCATGAAATTGAATCCCCCATCTTTGAGGATCATATTGAACTTGACCAATTATACAATT
The DNA here is from genome assembly GCA_038442645.1 of Agave tequilana. Classification (NCBI taxonomy): domain Eukaryota; kingdom Viridiplantae; phylum Streptophyta; class Magnoliopsida; order Asparagales; family Asparagaceae; genus Agave; species Agave tequilana. Next base: position 35,087 of record JAVJIF010023230.1, read on the forward strand.
TTGAAAATCCTATTGACAAATTGGCAAGTTCTCAATTTTTTGATATTGAACTCAATGAGAAGTGTGACCTAGATTTTCAAATCTGTGATCCAGTTCAAATTTTCGAATCAATACTGACTCCTGTTTTGTTACCAGACTTGAGTAATATTTTAGAGTCAGTTTTGATTCCCCCACCTATCATTCTTGAACTTGAATCACCAACATTAAGTCACATTCCATTGTTGGAAAATACATGTGGACTTGAGTTTCAACTTCTTGACTTGGACCCAATTCAGAACCTATTTCGACTCCAGAACCTTTACTTGACTTAAGTCACCTTCCTGAGTCGGTATTAGTTCCAGTACTTCCTGAGTCCAAGTCAATCATTCTATCTTTTCACACTCCATTCTGGGACGAGGTGGTTGACAAATTTGACTCCGAAATTAGTTATGGAATTTGGAAATTAGATGGGGTCAAATACTTGAGTCCACATGTATAGAACAACCATTTGAACTTGCCCAAACTCCAAATTTTGAAAAAGAGATTGACAATTTAGCAAGTTATACTTTTCCTGAAAATAGAACTTGAAAATGAATATGATCCTGAACCCCAACTTAGTGATTCAATTCTACTTCCTGATTCGATTATGACTCCGGTATCTTCACCTGATTTCGATCTTTTCCCAGAGTCAATGTTGGATCCTGTGCCTATTCATCATGAAATTGAATCCCCCATCTTTGAGGATCATATTGAACTTGACCAATTATACAATTTTGAAAATCCTATTGACAAATTGGCAAGTTCTCAATTTTTTGATATTGAACTCAATGAGAAGTGTGACCTAGATTTTCAAATCTGTGATCCAGTTCAAATTTTGAATCAATACTGACTCCTGTTTTGTTACCAGACTTGAGTAATATTTTAGAGTCAGTTTTGATTCCCCCACCTATCATTCTTGAACTTGAATCACCAACATTAAGTCACATTCCATTGTTGAAAAATACATGTGGACTTGAGTTTCAACTTCTTGACTTGGACCCAATTCCAGAACCTATTTCGACTCCAGAACCTTTACTTGACTTAAGTCACCTTCCTGAGTCGGTATTAGTTCCAGTACTTCCTGAGTCCAAGTCAATCATTCTATCTTTTCACACTCCATTCTGGGACGAGGTGGTTGACAAATTTGACTCCGAAATTAGTTATGGAATTAGGAAATTAGATGGGGTCAAATACTTAATAAAAATCCTTTATGGATTCATCATTTTAATGGGTTATATTAGAGAAATTGCTGGTGGGTTCCTTCGAGACCCAAGAAAAGTTGATTGGGCCGCGTTTCGTGGACCAATCAGACCACCACCGGAACCACCACCTTAAGGTAACCTTTTCCTTCCCTTTCTTCTTTTTCATGCATCTATGCATTAATTCATACATTGAGGACAATGCATGAGATAGGTGAGGGGGAGGCTCTAACATAACTTAGTTTTTTCTTTTTATAAAAAAAAAGAAAATAAAAATTAACATTTTCTTTTCTTTTAAAAACTTTTTGAAAATAGAAACAATATTTTGACATATTTTTTGTAAGAAATTAAGTTAATTTTAAGGAATAGGAAAATCTAAATTAGGATTTCTTATACTTGGTCAAAATAAGATTATTTGTTTGATTTTTAGGGTTAGGAAGATAATTTGTCAAAGTAATTTAGTCTTGATCTTTACCTTGATGAAATATGCACACTTCATACACTTACACACTTAGGATTCAAAAACAAAGATTCTTATGCCTTATATAAAAAAAATGATAAACAAGTCTAATTATTGATTAGCTAGGTGCTTTGGCCTAAGCAAGCCTTAGTATTTATGCGAAAGATGATTAGATAAGTTTGAAAAGAAAATATAAAAATGCTCTGATTAAGCTGGGTATTTGTGCCTAATAAAGCATAAGTATTCACGCCTAAAACAGGTTCATATAATAAAATTCTTAGTTTTGTGGCCTTGTTTGCTCGAGTCCTTAAGTCCTTGGGGTGTTTTCTCACCCAGTGCCCTAAGACCGTCTGGTTTGGGAGTCATCGATTAAAGGCTCGTTACATGGGCAGATTAGAAGCCTAAACTAAGGAATAATACCACCAAATATATATATATATATATATATATATATATATATATATATATATATATATAAATAAATGACATAAGAGTTAGAGTTAATGAACCCTTAGTCAAAATTTTCACAGTCACAAGTGCATATGACTTAGGGTAAAGTAATAGACTAGATGAGAAGTACAATTTGACTCCTTACTTTAATTGATAACAAATTTTTGAATAGAGACTAAGTTTAGGAATGAAAAATTCAGTTTTCCTATAACTTATAGATTGCTTAGATCTTACAATTATATTTCAAATATTTTTTCCTTTCAAAATGCTTTTCGAAAATACTAACTCTTTATTTCCCTTTCTTTATGGATTTTGTGGGTGCAATCCGCTGAAAACCCTCACGAGACAAAACTCGTCCTCTAGGGGAAACCTAGAGGTTTAACGGCTTGTTGCACATGCTCAGTGCAATCGCGTGACCTGCGAAAGTGGTCTAATAATCCTTAGTATAGTTTAGTTGTTTTGCTCGAGGACGAGCAAAAGATAGATATGGGGTGTGATTGGTCGCTAATGTTGCATATTTAATATCATATTTCCATACTTATTATAGAATAAAATATGCATTGTCCTAATTAATTGTTTAATTTATTTGCAGGCCCATTCTTTAAGGAGATGAAGAGAAATGAGCCCAAAGCCCACCAAAATTCTGAATTAAATCAGAATTAATTCGCACTCAGTAAATCAGGGCAAAATCAAGAGGTTGAAAACCGGTTGAGAAGAATCCTCTCAGAATCGATCGGTTAAAGCCAAGAATCCCAGGCCATTTCGTCAGAATCCTGGAATCAAACGAAGAAACAAACTGAAGATAAATGCAGAAGGATATCCCAGACTGACCCACCAACAGGGTGTGGCCATCTGGCCACACCCTGGCCGCGGAAACGCGGCAAAAACCGCGGATCCGCGGCAAGGTTGGGGAGTTAGGGGGAGCGTTTGCTCCCCCGATCTCCCCGGGATCCTGCATACTGGGTTTTTTGCCTATAAAAGGCCATTCTTTGTGCTGAAAATGGACGACCATGCAGAGATAGGATTTTAGACTATTCTTCCATTTCTAGTTTAGGTTTTTGTTTTTCTTTTTCATGTAATTTTAGTTTTGATTTATGTAAATAAGAGGAGATCAGACTTTCATCGAAGAACAAGAATGAAGCTTGAGCTGGAGTGACACCGGTGTAAGATTTATTTCTTTTCTTTGATTGTTATGAAATCGAATTGATGTTCTTTCTTTGTATGTACTTTCTTTTAGTCTTCTTCTTCTTCTTCTTCTTCTATTTTACTTTTCTTTTTGGTACAATTGTCTTCCAAGTGAGTCTAAAAGTATCGAAAGAGCCTTGCCGTTGCGAGTGCCACCGATAGCTCATGACGATGGAATGGAGTCTCTCTCTGTATCATTTCATTCTTGAAGTAGTCTTGATGATGTAATGTGAAAGAGACCAATACTCAAATCTTATGGGCTATGCGCTGAATGCCTCCACTTCAAGGTAAAATCGTCGCTGAAGACTCAAGGTAAGCTTTTGGTGAAAAGAAGGTAAGCAATTGTTTTTATTTCTTTTCTTTTATTTCTGTAAATTAAATCACCAACAATACCTCTTCCAAATCATTCTTTTCACTTCCTTGTAAATAATCATTTGTACATAGTCGCTTTCGCCGTTTTCCGATTTTCTCCATCTTCTTCATCTCTCATTTTCTTCTAACTTTAACATAATTCTTTTTCCTTTTTCCTAACTTAAAAACAAAGAAGAACTCTCATTTTGTTTTCATAAAGATTTCAATACAAAAACGTAAACGCTTCTATCGCAAAACCCTCCTTGTGGATCACGACCCGCATAGTCACTTGCTATAGCGGTAAGAATTGAGCACTTGCACATTTTTATTATAAGTTCTGAAATTCCGTATTTTTTGTGCAGGTTTCGCCTCAATCAAATAGGATAAAACTTTTTAAGAAAGACTTTTACAAAATCATCCCATGAAGAAATCGAGCTGACGGGAAGATTGTAAAGCCATTTCTTAGCTATGTCTTTTAGCGCAAAGGGTATGAACCTCAGTCTAACAGCGTCCTCAGTCAATTGGGAAATTCTCATCATTAGACATACTTCTTCAAACTCTCGAATGAAGAAATACGCATCCTCGGATTCTTGTTCTTGCATTGTTGCATTGTTGTTATCATTAGTGCGTATCAATTGCATGTTAAAACTCTGCATTAGCGTTGGTAAGTGTTGGTAAACTTGTAAGACCGTTGGTAAGTCCACTAAGTGAATAGGGTGTTCCAGGCATAGTGTTCCCGTGTTCCCGTTAAGACTAGAGTTGCAGCATACATTTGATCATGCATTAATTATGGCTAACATTGTAAGAAGAATGCTTATAGGTTCCAATTCATCCTCAGGCTCAACTAAGAAGATAGTAAGAAGTAGGGAAGACATAATTCATGAGGACTATTTAGAATGGAAAATTCCAAATGAAAAATTAGAAAACATCTATAGTATAGGAACATTTGACTTCAAAACATCATACGCAATTAAAATTCATGAAGAAACATTCAATATTCAGAATAAATTTCAAACCATTCCATTATTATCCACCTTGGTATTACAAGAATTTCTAAAGAAAGGATTTCGTTACATACATTTTGGCCTAATACAGGTAGCCATTAAACCCTTAGTTCATACAGGTGTAGATATTCCTGTGTATACAGCCTTAAGAGACAAAAGACTAAAAAGATACAAGTCGTCAATTTTGTCTATGATTCAAACAAATATATGTAATGGTCCTGTCTATTTCAATTGTATGTCTAACTACTCTGTATCATTAACAGATCCATTATTCTTAAATTCATTAATCTTAGACATTCATTTACAAGGTGACGAATTTGAAAAATTTACTGAACAAGTAACAGTTATGTATAAAATGTATTTCAAATTAATGAACTCTAATATGAACCCTAAATTCAAAATGATGAATACCTCTACACAAGAAGAAACTGTCTTACTTCAAATTGAAACTGAACATTCAAAAACCTTTGTCCCAAGAAGATTAAAGTGGAATGAAATCACAATTCCAGAGGAATTTAGGATTGAAAATCCTCAAACTCCTAGAGACATAGAAAGAACAGAAATTTCTGATATTATTGAAGAAAATGATGGAACGGTATTAATACGATTTAATTCGGTGAAAGAAAAACCTTCAACCTCTTTCAGGTATCCTGAATCTAGTAGGAGGTCATGCTCAGATTATTCATTACAACAGCCCATTAAAGTATTTCATAAATCTCCTCTTCTAGAAATGGATCAGGAAAATTATTCTCCGACATCATCACAGATGAAAGGAGACTTTAGTAGTGAGATTAATGTCATTACTAGTGATAAACCATTCATTAATAATAGTTTTGAATTAATGAAAGACCTCAGAGAAGAATCCGAATATTTTAATTGGTTCTCAGAATTTGATAAAACTTATCAGGAAATATTAATAAAAGAATGGATCACTGATATAGAAAAACATAAAATTAATTTTAACTTCGAAATATGGTTAGAATATTATTTAATAAAACAGGGCATTCAAAACCCGTACAACCAATCTCAAATCAATGTTCAAACTAGTTTATATAAAAAATGGCAATTATCCGACGGTCAAACAGTAACTTCTATTTATCCCCCATTGCAATCTATTAAAATTACTACTAAAGAAGGAGACATTACTGCCTCACCCTTTAAAAAGGGAAAAGATAATAATGAACTGGTTAACATTGAAGACATTAAGAAAATATATCATCAAAATAATTATTCAAATCAAATGCTGCACACGATAGCACAACAAATAGATTCTTTATCAACTGAAATTAAAGGGGTACACAAAGAGTCCAGTCCTAAATTTCCACAAAGTTATTCAGCACCACATTTTCAACCAACTAATATACCAATTGAATTTGAAAAAAAAATTCAACCACTAAACTTACTAGGACAAATAACTCAAGCTCTAGAAAAAATTAATAAAGATATTCCAAGCACATCAAAGATAAATACGATTGAAGAACAAAATGCATCAGAATCTGAATCTGCTGAAGACTCTTCAGCCTCAGACAATTCTTTAGTACAACAAATTAATCAAATAGAAGATGATATTCAAGGAACAGATCAAGATTTAGAAATTAATAGAATTCATCAAAAATACAAGCAGCATAACAATTCATACAAAAATTATTGGCGTAAAGGAAGAACTAGGAATTATTATCCTAGGCCAACCCTTCCAGATATTCAATATGAAGAACGAGCAATATTCAAGTCAAGTTACGATGGTACTTCAGTTTATGAATGGAATATTGATGGCAAAAGTGAATATGAAATATTAAACATTTTACAGGAAATTGGTATGGCAGTAACTGCCCACAAAACAAACCGACTACAAGAACAAAATGCCACTGTTTACATTGTCACCGGATTCACTGGTCAATTAAAATATTGGTGGGATAACTCATTGACCCTAGAAGACAAACAAACTATTTTAAATCACGAAATAGAAGTAGAAGATGCTCAGGGAACAATTACTAGGAGAAATGATTCTACTAGTTTTTTCATCGTCACAATAGCAACACATTTGTAGGAAACCCTGTAGAAGAATTAGGATCTTCAAAAATATTCCTTACTAACCTTCGATGTCCAACCCTTTCTGATTTTCGATGGTACAAAGATATGTTTCTAACTCATGTGTTAAAACGGTCCGATTCAACAAAATCTTTTTGGAAAGAAAAATTTATTACAGGTCTACCCAATTTATTTTCACAACGAGTTTTCACCAGTATTAAAAAGGCCATGGGAATTGAAGATGATAATATTGATTTTAGTACTATTACATACAGTTAATTATTTGCATTCGTTAAAAAGGAAGCAATACTAGCCTGTCAGGAATTAAAATTTCAAGCCAAATACGGTAATAAACGAAAAGAAATGGGCCCTTTCTGTGAAGCATTTGGCATCACAGGAATAAAAGCTCCCTCAATAGAAAAGAAACACAAACAAAAAATGATTCCTTATAAAAAGTATAAGCCAAAGAAATACAAATATTCTCGAAAACATTCAAACGAAGATTATTATCAATCTAAAAGAATTACTTGTTATAAATGTTGCAAACCTGGTCACATCGCAAGTAAATGTAAATTAAAAGGCAAAAATAGAATTAATAAAATCATAGACAATCTATCAGATATAGATTCAAACATAAAAGAAAAATTTAAAGAAAAATTACAACTCTATTCTGAAATTAATAAAATATCTGAAGATGATGGATTTTACTATTCTTCAAGTTCTAGTGACCATACGTGTACATGTAAACAAATTAATATGATTAATACAAGAAACACTCTAAAATTACTTAAGGCAAAAAATTTAAAAAAAGATTCAAAAGAATTGATATTCGATATGATACAACAGATTCCAGACCCGAAAAAACAAAAGGAACATTTAGAAAAATTGAAAACCCTAATAATCAATGAAGAAGACAATACGGATAAACTAATTCAACCTTTCAGTATCTCAAAACTTTTTGAGACCTATCCCGTAAATACAACCTTGAAGCCCCAACCAAATAGCATTCATGAACTTCGAACAGAAATAAAATTATTAAAAGAAGAAATTAAGAATATTAAAGAAAATTTAAGCCAAATAGAAACAAAAAATTTAGCATACGAAACCCAAATGTGCCTTATTCAGACTCAACTCGATAAAGGAAAAGAAATTGCAACCATATCGGAAGAAGAGTTACCTTTCTCATTAAACGAAATCACCATTTCAACCACTGAACCCTCCGACTCTAACTTCATTTCAACTATTAAGGGATTCACATATCAGAAATGGTTTGTATTCATAAATATTACAATTCACAATTCTAAATTCACAATATTCAAAGGGGAACCATAACACCAATCAATAGATCAATAGAATTTGCAAACAAATTTCCGATGAAATTAAAGATAAAACCCAGTTACAAAGATTTTTAGGATGTTTAAATTACGTATCTGATTTCATCCCAAAAATACGAATAATTTGTGCACCACTATTTCAAAGACTCCAAAAAAATCCACCAGCATGGTCTGATAAGCATACTCAAATAGTCAAACAAATTAAAGAGAAAGTCCATTCATTACCATGTCTATGCATTCCTCATCCTCATGCATTCATGATAGTTGAAACAGATGCATCGGATATAGGATATGGTGGCATACTGAAACAAAGATTTCAACAAACATCTCATGAGCAACTGGTTAGATTTCATTCTGGTGTATGGCTCGGTCCTAAAAAATCTTACTCCACCATCAAAAAGGAAACTCTTTCCATTGTTCAATGTATTTCTAAATTCCAAGATGATCTTCTGAATAAAAAATTCCTTCTTCGAATTGATTGTCAATCCGCTAAATTTATTCTTGAAAAAGATGTTCAAAATATTGCATCTAAGCAAATTTTTGCTAGATGGCAAGCCATTCTTTCTATTTTGATTTTGATATAGAGTATCTTAAAGGTTCAAATAATTCCTTACCCGATTTCCTAACTCGTGAATTCTTAACCACAAATTCAAAATGAGTACCGACAAAGGCAAATCTCCGATTCAAAAGACCGTCAATTCCAAAGACTATGAAATAAAAATCTCATCACTTTCATCCTCGCCTATTCAAAGTCCCAATAAATTCCAAGTCTTAGGTAATTTTCCTCCTCTTCCTTATGCCATGAATCTTCAAACGCCTTCTGGTAAAATTCAAAACACATCACGCCCTTAGTCAACATCTGATTCATCTCCTTATTTCACCAAAAGGAATCCAGAATATCTACTCCTTACCACCTTTACTGAAATTCCTGATTACAAAACCCTCTCCTCATTTGTTAATAAAATCCTACCTTCTGGTTGTCAATGGATTCCAGACGACCCACTCAAAACTCAACGATATTATGAACTTGTTCTCGTTGACTCTGGCTCTATTGAGCTATATCATTCTATGGACAAAAAAATCCCGACAGAATCTCTTATTCAAAATGCATCATCAAAAGAGTAATCAAACCGACAGAATGGGCATCCTATGCTACAATGAAGGATTTTATAGTCAATTACATTCCAAAAGGTTACTCCTATCATGATTATCGGATGGCCTGGTATCGCGCATTCCTCTACAGACCATTTGATCATTCATGATTTTTTTACCTTTCATTCAAACTGTCAAGAAGATTTTCTAATTTGGTTCTATGAGTGGTGGCATTCATACGGACCCACAACAGATATTCTACCACCAGATATACCTATATATTATATACATAGACATATATATATATATATATATATATATATATATATATATATATATATATAT
>JAVJIF010023231.1:0-57158 GCA_038442645.1 Agave tequilana
GGCTGGCTACTCTTGAAGAACGGATCAAGTCCTACGAAGCGCCGTAGTAGCTTGTAATCCGAGCATCCATGTATCCCTCTTTTGAAATCAATAAAAAGTAATTTTATTTGATTCCTCTGTTGTATTTCCAACTTGTTTTATTTTTCTAAATTTTCAATCCTTATTTTCAAGTTGTTGTTACAATCTTCAAAAAGAAGCGGAATAACGGTATAACTAATCTAATCAGTGGTGATAAACTGATAGTGTTAGTCACACATTAAAATAAATAGTCCTTACTGGACTAAAAGGTGAGACTTGGCTATCTGTCGGTTCAGAGATCGCAAGGACGTAACCGATTAAGAAGCCACCAAGCTCAAAATTTTATCATTCAGAGGTGATGAATTGGACATGATGACAAAGAAATAGTCCCTACCGGACTGAAAGATGAGACTTGGCTATCTGTCGGTTCAGAGGTTGCAGGGACATAACCGATTGAGAAGCCACCAAGCTCAAAATTTTTGTCATTCAGAGGTGACGAACTGGACATGATGACAAAGAGATAGTCCCTACCGGACTGAAAGATGAGACTTGGCTATCTGTCGGTTCAAAGGTCGCAAGACGTAACCGATTGAGAAACCACCAAGCTCAAAATTTTATCATTCAGAGGTGACGAACTGGACATGATGACAAAGAGATAGTCCCTACCGGACTGAAAGATGAGACTTGACTATCTGTCGATTCAGAGGTCGCAGGGACGTAACCGATTGAGAAGCCACCAAGCTCAAAATTTTGTCATTCAGAGGTGACGAACTGGACATGATGACAAAGAAATAGTCCCTACTGGACTGAAAGATGAGACTTTGCTATCTGTCAATTCAGAGATTGCAGGGATGTAACCGATTAAGAAGCCACCAGGCTCAAAATTTTGTCATTCAGAGGTGACGAACTGGACATGATTACAAAGGAATAGTCCCTACTGGACTGAAAGAGGAGACTTGGCTATCTGTCGATTCAGAGGTCGCAGGGACGTAACCGATTGAGAAGCCACCAAGCTCAAAATTTTGTCATTCAGAGGTGACGAACTGGACATGATGACAAAGAAATAGTCCTTACTGGACTGAAAGATGAGACCTGGCTATCTGTCGGTTCAGAGGTCGTAGGGACGTAACCGATTGAGAAGCCACCAAGCTCAAAATTTTGTCATTCAGAGGTGACGAACTGGACATGATGACAAAGAAATAGTCCTTACTGGACTGAAAGATGAGACTTGGTTATCTGTCGGTTCAGATGTCGTAAAGACGTAACCGATTGAGAAGCCACCAAGCTCAAAATTTTGTCATTAGAGGTGACGAACTGAACATGATGACAAAGAGATAGTCCCTACCGAACTGAAAGATGAGACTTGGCTATCTGTCGGTTCAGAGGTAACATGCACATAACCGATGAGAAGCCACCAAGCTCGAAATTTTGTCATTCAAGGGTGACGAACTGGACATGATGACAAAGGAATAGTCCCTACTGGACTGAAAGATGAGACTTGGCTATCTGTCGGTTTCAGAGGTCGCAAGGACGTAACCGATTGAGAAGCTACCAAGCTTAAAATTTTGTCATTCAGAGGTGACGAACTGGACATGATGACAAAGGAATAGTCCCTACTGGACTGAAAGATGAGACTTGGCTATCTGTCGGTTCAGAGTCGCAGGGATGTAACCGATTGAGAAGCCACAAAGCTCAAATTTTGTCATTCAAAGATGACAAACTGGACATGATGACAAAGAAATAATCCTTACTGGACTGATAGATGAGATTTGGCTATCTGTCGGTTCAGAGGTCACAGGGACGTAACCGATTGAGAAGCCACCAAGCTCGAAATTTTATCATTCAGAGGTGACGAACTGGACATGATGATAAAGGAATAGTCCTTACTGGACTGAAAGATGACAAAGAAATAGTCCTATCGGAGGAAATAGGATTTAATTATGAACTCCATTGGGATTTTGATATCTCTTTCGGATGTTATTTAGAAGAAATTGTCAAGGTATATTGTTAACGTGACAACCAGAAAAGTCCACTGAGGATTGAGTGGGAACAATAAACTTTAAAGAGAGTCTACCAGAAACTCGTTGGGGAGTTAGAAAATGAATCCCATAAGAGATTACATATCAGAGGTGATCGTTAACGTGACAAAAAGAACTCCGTAGGAATTTGTAAAGCAATTTGTCAGATGTATGATGTTAACTTGACAAGGATTCATTTACTGTTAGAGGCGCTTGAACATAACAGTAATTCGAGTGGACCTGTCGTCCTGCTAAAGAGAATGACAAGTGGGGTTTATTCACTGGGGATATTGATTTTATCCGTTAGGGAGTAGATTATAGTCTTGCTATCAGAGGTATAGTTGTTAACATGATAGGTTAGACTCATCATTTTACAAGGGACATGAATACCTTTATATGTGGTCTCACCATTCCATGGATGGGAATTGATAAGTGATTTTGGAGAGTGAATCAAATGGGATGTCCCTTAGGATTTCTAGCAAATCTTCAGCTGTCAACGGATTTGGTATGCCTTTACCAACTATCGTTTGAGTCGGGCTAACCATGCTATTCTCCTCAGCATGATGAGTTATTGAGGACTTATGTTGGGCTTAAAAGCCAACATTTTCCTCTATCCTTAACTGCGAAATCAAATGAGAATAGGTCTCTTAGGATTGTTAATAAATTCTCAGCTATCAACAGATTTGGTACGCTTTTACCAACTACCGTTTGAGTCGGGCTAGCCATGCTATTCCCCTCAGAATGATGAGTTGTCAGAATTTATGTTAGGCTTAAAGGCCAATATTTTCCTCTATCCTTAACCGTTAGAGGTGTTGGATTATTTGGTTACTGTATTTGTAACTTGATTCTTCTTTGAGATAACCAGTATACGATCAGCTCTATACTGGTTTATGATTGTATGACCTCGTTTAGAAAAGAGAGGAGCGCTCCTTCCGTATATCTTGGATTTGAAGGTCTTGATCAGAGGTTTAATGTAAACTTGATCATGAAAAGGATCCTATCATGAAAGGTCTTGTATTCGTAGACTAAAAAACCAACAAATACAGTCTATGATGCGACAACTACACAAATGTCAAATAAAACTATCACCCGTCAAGCAGGAAATCCACAAATAAGGCAAGAACACTGGCCTATAAATCCTCGGGATACGCCACAAAAATGCTGAAAACTCCAATATCAACGCCGTGCACGTTTAATATATTAGATTATAATATAGAGAGAGTTGAGAGAGAGAAGAGAGAGAAAATTAGATGAGAGAGAGGAATTAATCAAGACGAAGAGAGGGGGAGAGTACACAAGCCACGACCTGGTGAACGTGGCCTGCCAAAGCCCAAGGCCAGGTGGCCGCCGACCACCTAGTGGCACTCTGGCCACCGCCGGCTAGGTGGTGGCTGACCAAGTCCTTGGGGACAGAGGGGAGAAGGATAGTGATGTGGGGTGGTGGTGATTTTGAGTGGTGGATTTTGGTGGTGAAGATGGAGATGATGACGATGATGTGGAAGAGGGTATGGTGATAGTAAATGAGAGTGGAGGTGAAATTTAAAGAAGGAAGCTGTAAATGTGGTGGTTGTGGGTGGAGAATTGGGGTAGAAGGAGATGGTGGTGGATTTTGGAGTGGAGATGGTGAAATTGAAGGAGATGGTGAAGAGGGAAGAGGGTGAAGGTGGTTGTGGTGGTGATTGGTTAGTTTGGGAGGAGGTGGTGGTTAATTTTGAGGTGGAGGTGGAGATTTGAAGGTGACGGTGATTAGGAAGAAGAAGGTGGAGAAGGTGGTGAAGTGGTGTTGTAGTATAAAAAGGAGAAAAGTCTAGGAGAGAGGAGAGGTCATCGCCGCTGCTTGGGGTTCCTCTAGCTGGAGGAGGCACCAATGTTGGGTCGGCTGTCATTGGTTGAAGGAGGGGGGGAGAGAAAGAGAGAGATTAGAGAGAAATCAAGAGGAATTAGAAAAAGAGAGTTTGAAAGAGAGATTTATGGGAAACAGAGATGAGCTCCGCATTCGGATTTAGGGGAGACCCGCGTGGGTTAAGATCGCGTTGGAGAGGAGAGAGAATGAGTGGGTGCGAATATTTTGAGAAAAATGTGTAGAGGAGAAAATAAGAAAAAAAGGAAAAAGAAAAGAAAAAAGAAGGGAGGGAAAAGAAGAGGGAAATAAAAAGGGAAAAAAGAAAGAAAGAAAAGAAAAAGAAAAATGTCCGGTCAAATTCAGACTTCGAAAAATACAGAATAAAATATTGAAAATTCCCGAAAAATAAAATAATTTAGAAGATTCCCAAAATTCTCAAAAATAGATAATATTATATGAGGTGCATTGAAAATCAGATTCAAGAAATTCAATCTCATTTTCAAATTAAAAATTCTGAAATTAAATGGCGATACCGGTCGACACCAAATTCAGTGAAATTTTGAATAATTCAGAAAAATCTCAAAAAATATGTTAAGATAGAAATATGATTATAAGGAATATGTGAAAGCAGATTATAGAAATTTAACTTCATTTATAAATGAAAAATCTGAGAACTGATCGATGATACAGTTGATACCGATTTTGAAGATTTTGTAGAATAATTCAGAAAAATTTCAAAAAATTATAAAAAATCTAAAATATTGAAAAATAGTGTTTGAAATTAAATTTGGTCAAATCTGACTACTATAAAGTTCGAATTGAGTAGTATACTGGGAGCGCGTCCCCGGTTCAGACTAGGGCTGACTCGAGTCTGAAAATTCAGAACCGATACCAACTGATAATATAAGTAATCACAAAATGAAAAATAAATACGGGGAGATAAATAGAAAATATGATCGAAAGAATGAGAGAACGTATCTGAGTACATATTCCGGGACGGGGTGTTGCAACAAGGCATTGTTTTAGAAGAAATATCTCCAATTGTTGAAGTTCTCAAGGAGGTAGACAAATAATTGGAGGAGTTCAAAAAAATTGTTCATGACAAGTTTGTGAATATCTTACCACCCATAAGAGATATTTAACATCATGATACATCTATTCTTCATGATTTTGAGGATCCTTTCATGCGAGAGAGAGTGCTAGATATGAAATCTTTAATTTCTTCAAGTTCATATTATCTACTATCGGCACGTAGGTGCAAAGTTTTCTTCATGGTATGCTAAATTTCATCACCATTATACTTTGAAAGATCTTCATGGAAGTGAATCAATGAATTATGAGAGCATGATATTTGTGTATGGTTGGATGATAGAGGAGCACCAACTAATTAGCATTGATTATCAGCCGATCTGAGATGATGATTACATTATAGATTCGATGATGAAACACAACATGGAGTTTAATGAAAATCATCGAGACGAATCAAGATTTTAGGATCACACTTTATCTCAAGCAGAGTTTGCATATAACATGACTCACGGTTCAATAAGATTTTCTCGTATGCTAAAGGGAATAGATTTTGTGAAAAAATCTAATAAGTAGTACAAGGCAGCAGCTGATAAGAAAAGGCGAGAGAAACTCTTTGAGGAAGAAGATATGATGATATATTTATGGAGAAAGAATTTCAACTTAAGAATCCCTTTCAAGCAGCTATATCCTGATAGGAACTCAAGGACGAGTTCTTTTGAAGAGAGAGACTGATGCAGGAAGAGAAAGACGACTAACAGTAGGCCAAAACAACTGACTTGTCGACAACCTTCTTTTGGACTGTCGACATGCTTTTCTTGAGAGACATGAGTTTTAGACCTATCGACAGTGCTCTCTTTTGGCTTGCCGACACACTTTTACAGAAAATAAGATTTTGCATTTTTTTTTCTTACTATCGACATCCCCCTTTGCTGTCGACAGCTCTATTATGCAGCAGGGTTTCAAAGCTAATTATGAATTTTGTTTTTGGTTTTCAAATTAGACTCCAATTGATTTTTTATTTCTTTATTTTGAATTAGATCACCTATATAGATTAGGACTATTTCAAAATCTTTTGTTTTCTTTAAGGAGTAGATTATAGTTTTTAAGTATGAGTAATACTCTTTTGTAAGCCTATATAGAAGTTTTTGTATTCTTTATTTTGAAATTAATCATTATTCAACTTTTAATCAATATATTTTGAGTTTTCTTCATATTTGCTCGTGCATTTGAGTTGTCCCCTTGGCTTGTGAATTCAAGTTGTTCTTGCTAAAGATCTCTTTAGTGTTCGTTAGCGCTAGAACAACATTTAGCCCGTGATATTCGTCTTCTTCGCTTCCCCATCTGCGACAAGTAATCTCATAGTTAGATGTCAGTTTGATATTTCCAGTTAGTTCAGACTAATTATAACACTGAGAAAATTTATATTTTTTTTTACCCCTGGCCAAAATGAACATATAGAAAATGATGACTGGAAGTCTCATTTGAAGCTCTAATATAAAGTTTTTTTTGGGTTGTTGTTGTGGTTTTTTTTTTTTGGGGCGTGGAGGGGGTGGAGTGGGGTGGGGGATGGAGTGGGGTGGGTGGTTATGTGTGGTTAGACCCGACCCGAACTGGAGTTATCGGGTCTGAGTTTGACCTATACGGGTTCGGGTCATAATTGGGTTGACCCACTTGACCCGACTATTAAAGGCGTCAGGTAGACCCGAACCCGTTTGACTAGCCAAACCCGTTTAAAAATGGTCTTATATATATATATATATATATATATATATATATTATATATATATATATATATATATATATTATAATATATTATATATATATATATATATACTATATCAAAATATGTATATCAGCCGACAGCTGAGAATCCCTCTCAGCCTACGAGACGTGGCACATTATGAGCCACATAATTCGACAATCTCTTATGACGTCCCGCTTTTGAAAATAATTGAAATTACTAAAAGCCCCTATCGTTTGTCTTTTTCTTAGAATGATGTATTAGTTTATATTTTTATTATTTTTTCTCCCCTTTTATATATCTGTCTCTCTGTGTCTCCTCACGCTATCAGATCTAGATTTTTGACTTGTAGAGAATGTCGTTCTAAAAAAGCGAGAGCGGGATCAGATATTAATTTTTAGTTGCAGACCTAGATCTCCATCAGCTATTTTGACAGGCTCATGTTCCCTCGGAATGTCAGCTTCAATATTTTCATCGTAATTATTCTCTTCTTCTTCCTCCTCCAAAGGAAGGCTTATAAATTTTTCATCATCGAAAATGTTAGCCATTCGCTTTAAAATCTGAAAGATAAGTAAAATACACATAAATATATGACCAATCTGTCAGAGATGCGACTGAAGTCGCAAGAAAAAATTATTTTAAAAGCTGCCCTTTTCATCAGGACTGCGACTTTAGTCGCATTCATAATAATAAATCATCAGATAAAATTGAATTCTATGATCATAGTCGTAGTATGAAATTTCATCTTCAACTATTTGTTTTACAAGAGAGCAACCAAAGTTCAATCTAATTAAAATTTATTAATAAAAGACTGTAGCCTTGGTCGCAAAAATGAAAAAAAAGTTATAAAATACAGCGACTAAGGTCGCAATGTTATCAAAAAAAACTTTTCAAAAAGACTGTTATTAGATAAGACTGCGACCAATGTCGCAGTTTTCTCGGTCGCAGTCTTCTAATCATCTTAATTACTTAACTTTCGAGATCTTGTTCACTGCTTCAATTGACTATGTCTCTTATTTCATAAGAATGTGACCATGGTCGCAGTATCCTATTTAGATTACTTTATAAAAAATACTATGACCAAGGTTACATAAGACTGCGACCAATGTCGCAGTCGTCGGTCGCAGTCTTCTAATCATCTTAATTACTTAACTTTCAAGACCTTATTCACTGCTTCAATTGACTATATCTCTTGTTTCATAAGAATGCGACCATGGTCGCAGTATCCTATTTAGATCACTTAATAAAAAATACTATAATCAAGGTCGCATTGTTATCAAACAAAACATTCTCAAGAGACTGTTGTTACATAAGACTACGACCGAAGTCGCAATCTTCTAATCATCTTAATTAATTAACTTACGAGATTATTGTCACTGCTTCAATTGACTGCGACTCTTATTTCATAAGACTGCAACTGCGGTCACAGTATCCTATTTAGCTTAGCAAGGTCGAAAAATACTGCACCCTAATCGAAAATAAAAAAAAAGACTGCAACACTGCGACTAAATGTCACAATGTAAAACAAAAATAAATCTAAAAATTTAAAATGATATTAAAAAATTTAAATCCAAATTTTTCTTTTTAGAAACTGCGACTTCGATTGCAGTTTCAGAAAACAAAAAATAAAATAAAATAAACTGTTTCAAGTCACAGTAATAGATTTTTATTGTGATTAAATATCTTTAAAAAAAACTTGAACATCAATGTGACCATGGTTGCATTCTTTTAAAATAAATTTTTTTCTAAAATTTAGTAATCAAGATCTGTAATTTTTTGTTTGAAAAAACTCAAAATTTTCAGATCTGTACTTTTTTTAGTGGAGGAACAGTTGTAATCAGGTTAAAAGTTAAACTGAGGTTAATTTAGTCATTGGGCAACGAAAAGTGATTGAGGGTTTCCTTTTACCGCCTAAATTTTGACTTCTCTGCGGCTAATATGAAGCCACGTCATGCTGATTGAGAAACTCTCTCAGCTGGCGGCTGAGGTACAGTAACTCTATATATATATTATTTTGAAATTAATCATTATTAGCTTTTAATAAATATATTTTGAGTTTTCTTCATATTTGCTCGGGGTTTTGAGTTGTTCTCTTGGCTTGTGAATTCAGGTTCTTGCTAGAGAATTTCTTTAGGGTTCGTTAGCGCTAGAACAACATTTAGCTCGCGTCGTTCGTCTTCTTCGCTTCCCCATCTGCGTCAAGTTATCTAATAGTTAGATATCAATTTTATATTTCCAGTTAGTTCAGACTAATTTAACATTGAGAAAATTTATATTTTTATTACCCCCTAGCCAAATGAACTTATAGAAAATGATGACTGAAAGTACCATTTGAAGCTCTAATATAAGTTTTTTTTTGGTTTGTTGTGGGTTTTTTTTTTTTTTTGGTGGGGGGGGGGGAGTTGGGGTGTTGTGTGTGGTTAGACCCGACATGATCCAGAGTTATCAGGTATGAATTGATCTATACGGGTTCGGGTCATAATTGGGTTGACCCACTTGACCCGACTATTAAAGGCGTCAGGTTGCCCCGGAACCGTTTGACCCGCCAGACCGTTTAAAATGGTGTGTGTGTGTGTGTATATACATATACATATATAGGGTTACTATACCTTAACCGACGGCTGAGAGAGTTTCTCAGCCGGCGGTGACGTGGCTGAATATATGCCACATATCGGCGCAGAGTGTAGGCGCCAAAAAAATCAAAAAAAAATCCCGCCTAAAAAATCGTGAAAAAATTGACAAAAATACGCATTTTTTACTTCTAAACTGGAATAAAGTCATCAACAAACAAAATTTAGTTAAAAAAATTTCAGTTGAATATATCCACAGTTATAAAAGTCGTAATTATACTATCATCGAAAAAATATAATATGTAAAATAAGTAGAAGCATTGAAAAGTAAAAAAACATGCCATGATCGCAGACTTAATACAATATAACTTTCAATTTCATATGACGACTGCGACACAAGTCGCAGTTATAGTATAGCAAAACTTTTTTATATCACGTCTGCGACCCTAGTCGCATTCATTTTTTGTAAGGTCAGCGACCCTAGTGGCATTCCTTATTCGCATAAAGAATACCAGACGAAACATGCTATCGTACAGCAGTGCGACCTCCTTCAGTACTGCGACCAAAGTCGCAATCTACTTTCGCATGCCTTATGTAAAAGATTTTTTATATTTTTAAAAAGTACATTAGCCATGCGACCCTGAGATCAGTTCGCGTATATCACATCTTATAAAAAATTATATTAATTACACTGAATTAAATGAAGTAATTAATTTTCTTACTACCGTGATACAACAACACAGTCTAGAAAAAAGAGATGCACTAATGATAATATCGAAAAAAGGAAAGATGTGCACCATACGTAATCTAAAGATATAGGCAAACAATTCTATAAAAGTTAATTTGTACTTCACGTATTAAACCTCTGGAAAAAAGGAACTCTTCGGATTCTCCCGCAATAAATCTTCAATTAAATATTTAATTTTTTTTCCACTTCTTACATACTCAACAGTCACCTGTCACAATTATTATTACTATTCATGTTCTTCCACAATATTGACCTGTATATAATTCTTGTAACTAATATATTATCTCATATACTAAAAACTATATTTTTGCTCTTCCTTTTCAATTTGATTTCAAAAACTTCCAAAAAATAATTCATTCTTGAATCATGTCTTCCCCATCTTCTTCCTCTGAACACTTAGATTTCAACTTCAATCGTTCCCCCCCGGTCCTTTTTCTTCAGGATATTCTAGTGAATCTGATACAGTCTGGACTTCACTCCTTTTGACTATCTCATTACATCAAATAATGTAATAACTGATCCTCCTATTAATGAGAATGATGAAGTTTTTATGTGGGTTAGTGAGGAAGACATTATCCCTCTGCCACTTGACGGAGACATGCTTGATGAAAGCATGTCCTCTGATGCTGTAGGCTCGCTTTCTCGCAACGGATCAGACGAAAAGCTTGATAGAGACGATCCATTCTGGGAGTTTATCGGGGAAACAAAAAAACCTCAAAATAGGAAGATGATGAGGAAATAAGTGATGAACAGGAAGAGCAGAAGAATAAAAACGACGAATCTGCTTATGATGATAATAATGACGAGGATTAGGATTTCCTGATCTTCTGATATTCAACCTTATTTTGTCTTCTTTTAAAAGCTTTTATTCTCATTTTTTGTAAGGTCTCTTTCTCACTATATTAACTTATAAGCTCTTTTAATGCTCTTTTAATTACAGATGAAACTGCGACTGCTGTTCTTAAACACTGCGACCATAGTCGCAGTCCTACTACGCATGCAATAATGTCTCTTTCTCACTATATTAACTTATAAGCTCTTTTAATGCTCTTTTAATTACATATGAAACTGCGACTGCTGTTCTTAAACACTGCGACCATAGTCGCAGTCCTACTACGCATGCAATAATGTCTCTTTCTCACTATATTAACTTATAAGCTCTTTTAATACTCTTTAATTACATATGAAACTGCGACTGCTGTTCTTAAACACTGCGACCATAGTCGCAGTCCTACTACGCATGCTATAATGTCTCTTTCTCATTATATTAACTTATAAGCTCTTTTAATGCTCTTTTAATTACATATGAAACTGCGACTGCTGTTCTTAAACACTGCGACCATAGTCGCAGTCCTACTACGCATGCAATAATGTCTCTTTCTCACTATTTAACTTATAAGCTTTTTAATACTCTTTTAATTACATATGAAACTGCGACTGCTGTTCTTAAACACTGCAGTCCTACTAAGCATGCAATAAGTAAAAAAAATTCATAGTTTATAGGCGGCTGAGATAAACGTTACGGTAAAGCGCAAAACATATAAAAACATACGTAAACTGCGATTATACTATCGCTCTCGTTAAGTAATGCGACCATAGTCGCAGTTCATGATCACATACTATAGGTAAAAACCAATTTAATAGTTCATAGGAGGATCAGACAACAGTCACAAATGAAGAACAAAAAATATAAAAACATACGTAAACTGCGATTATACTATCGCTCTCGTTAAGTATTGCGACCATAGTCGCAGTCCATGATCGCATACTATAGGTAAAAACCAATTTAATAATTCATAGGAGGATCAGACAACAGTCACAAATGAAGAACAAAAATATAAAAACATATGTAACTGCGATTATACTAGCGCTCTCGTTAGTACTAGTACTGCGACCATAGTCGCAGTCCATGATCGCATTATACATTACATGCGAAAAAAAGTAAACTACGACTACATAAAAATCATTAAATTTCAAATCAGATAAAAAAATTAAAGAAGCCTTCAAATTAGTTTCGTGATTTAATAAAAAAATGTTGCCAGTTTGGCCGCAGTTATAAAAGATAATTGTCACAAATTGAATAACGTCAGAAAATTAAAAATATAATAACTATACATACCGAAAGAGTAGCTTTTCATAAGGGGTATTTAGTAATTTAACTTCTTCCTATAAGCGGGCCGCAAGTTAGTGGGGTGACAAATATTGAGCCACGTCACCGCAGGCTGATATACATTTTTCTCATATATATATATATATATATATATATATATATATATATATATATATATATATATATATATATATATATGGGGTTAATGTACCTCAGCCTGCGGGCTGAGAGAGTTTTCTCAGCCTGCGGGCGTGGCAACATCACCGCCCCACATCTGTTAAAAAATTTGGCGGACAAAATCCTGTAAAATCCCGCCCAATTTAATGCCAGTCACCTCAACATTGTATTTTCCGAAATACCCTCCATCACAACCTTTTACCTTATTGTAAAAAAAATAGTCTTCCAAAAAATTTACGGCTCTAAAACTTCAACGGCGGTTCTGATCCAATTAGTTCTTTTCCTTCAAAAATTTCATCCGTTTTGAAAAAAATTATTTGCAACTGATGGCGCCTAAGAAATCATCCGTCGAAAAAGGTACCACAAAATTGATATTTTCAAAAATTTTAGGGTTTTGAGTATTTTCATAGTTTTTAAATTTTTTCAAGATTTATTTCTGAAGTCGCATTTTTTTTAAAATTTTTTTAAATATTGGAAACATGGTCGCAATTACGAAAAGAGATTTTCAAACTTTAGACGATAAAGGTCCTATTTTTTGAAAAGTTTTTTTATTTACTTCTATTTTTACTGTGTCGCAGTTCAGATCTGTGCGACTTTGGAATTTTTTTTTTTTTACCTTTCCTTGTAGACGAATGCGACGTTGGTCGCAGTATATAAAATTTACTTTTTTTTCTCACATACTGACGACATGGGGGTCGCAGTTGTTTAAATCAGAGTTGTAGTCTCAAGTCATCACCAAGGTCGCAGTTTATTTTAAATAATATGTTTTTATCAAACTTGTGTCGCAGTTGTTCTGTTTTGAACTGTAGTCTTATGCGACCTTGGTCGCACTGTTGACTAGGGTCGCAGTTGTTCTGATTGCACTGTAGTCTTATGCGACCTTGATCGTAGTGCGACCCTGGTCGCAATGCGACCTTGGTCGCAGTACGTTCTAGGGTCGCAGTTGTTATTGATTGCACCGTAGTATTTTCTGACTTTTTCAATAATCATTGGTCTAAAGTGTTTAATTTTTCTTCCTACGTAGGTAAACAACAGATACAGGTTCGTCCTCTGAGATCAAGCATAAAACCAATGTGCCAGTTAATGAAGAAAATTAAGAAGTACATACCGGCAAATTTCGTAGAGGCGATGAAGAATACCCCATTTGGCCAAATCTTCATGGCGTTTTACAATGAAGAATTTGCGGCTGAAAAGGCTCTTAAATCAAACTTGGCCGTACTGCGTATTTTAGACCAGTATGACAGTAATACAAGGATCTTTACAATTGGGGGCAAAAGATTGAGTTAACAGTGGAGGATGTTGCCCTTACTTTTGGTCTACCTGTCAATGGAGTAGATTTTGTGATGAATAAGACATGTACGCTGAAGGATAGAGGGGTTATAAAACATTTTTTTCCCCAATATAAAGAAGATCACAAAAGTATCTATTGAAAATGCTTTGGATGATCTTCTTGTCAAGAGGATGAGGAGGGATATATTAGATGTGACACAGGATGAACAATTTGAGCAGCAAATGTCTATGAAGGAAATTATAAGAGACATAAATAGACTTGCAGCTCAAGACTTTACCACATTAGTCATCCTGTACATGTCGGCCACTCTTTTCTTCTCTGGCAGTAAATGCACGGTGCCGTGGTATATTGTGGAACAGATTGCCAATATGCAACTGATGAGGACAATATGCTGGGCAAAAGCTGTTTGGCAATTCCTGATTGAGTCAATGAACATCTTCAGGCAAGCCACGTACGAGCTGCAAGGATGCTCCGTGCAAATTATTGTAAGTAGAAATCTGAAATTTGGCCAACATTGTATGAAATTTACCCATAAATTGAGAAAATTTGTGGAAACTAATTTATTTTTAATTTTTGGCAGTATTGGCTGTGTGAGAGGGCACCTATTTTTGAGCAGAGGTCTGGTTTGGAGGAAAAAACCCCACGCGCAGTAAGATGGGACCTCCAAAATATTGGCAGATCTCTACTTGAAGTTGATCTAAAAAAGATTGACAGCAATATTGTAAGTTAAACTTCTTTTTATGTGTAGTACAAATAAAATGCGACCATAGTCGCAGTATTGAGTACCAAGGTCGCAGTTCGTTTTCTGCCTGACAAATAATGTGCGACCATGGTCGCATTCTCTTGAAAATACCCTTTTCAACAGAAATGCGACCATGGTCGCAGTGTTGAGCTGCATGTCTTGGCAGATAAATTTATGCACGACAAACATACTGCGACCATGGTCGCAGTGTTGAGCTGCATGTCTTGGCAGATAAATTTATGCACGACAAACATACTGCGACCATGGTCGCAATCTTATCTAAAATATTTCATAAATAAACTGCGACCATGGTCGCAGTATCATTATTTCATTGTTTTATTTTTAGCTTACCTTATTCTGTTTTTTTTCAGATTTTGAGTCGAATGGCCAACATCTCTAATGATGAAAAAATTATGGTTGGCCTTCCAGTTGAAGGGGAAGAGGATGAGGAAGAAGAAGCAGCAGAAGATGAAGATGAAGATGAAGGTGAAGAAAAGAAGAAGAGAAGAAGGTGAAAGTGAAGGAGAAGGAGGCCATACATTGAATGAGGCTGACATCCCGGCGGAAAAGGAGCCAGATCAAGCTGAAACGAGTGAGCAAGAACCAATTTTTGAAGGTTATTTGCCACCTACACCGGATGATCAAGCAGCAGAAATAAAACGATTGAGGTCTGCAAATCAGCTCTTGAGAGATTATGTTTCTCAGCTTGAAAAAAGATTGAAAATATGAAGACAGAGAAAAAAATCGAGGCTGAATTAAAATTAAAAAAAGAAGAGAAAAAAAAGAGAAGAAAAACCAAAGAAGGCAACAGGAGAATAAAAGAAGGGAAGAGGAGGAGAATGAAAGGAGGAAGAGGGAAGAGGAAGAGAAAGAGAAGGAGAAGAAGAGGGAAGAAGAGAAGGAAAAGGAGAACAGGAGGAGAGAAGTGGAGGAGAAGGAGGAGAATAGAAGAAGGGAAGAGGAGGAGAATGAAAGGAGAATGAGGGAAGAAGAGGAGAAGAAGAAGAGGAGAGAAAAGGAGGAGAAGGAGAAGAGGAGGAGGGAAGAGGAGGGGCAGAGAGAGGAGGAGGAGGAGGAGGAAAGAGAATGAAGAGGAGGAGGAGGGCGCAGATGGAGAACAAAAGAATGAAGGAGCAGATGGAGAAGCAGGCTGAAGAGGAGAAGAAGAAAAAAACTGGAAGAGGATAAAATCATGGGTTCTGAGTCTGTTTTAATTATTGCTGGGGAAGATATTCCAAGTTTTTCTCTGGATCTAAGTCAAATGACTCAAGAAATCCAAGAGATAGAGCTTCTGAAGAAGAAATTCAAGAACATACTCCGCCTCAGAAGCAACCCTCAAAAGAAGCTGTTTTGGAAACCTCTAAAGAACAATAGAAAGGGGAGTCAAAGAACGAAAGCGCGCTGAAAGAGATCGTGATGACTCCGACTTTGTTTATCCAAAACAGAAGAAGAAAAAAAATGAAAATCCTCTTCCACAGCCTGCGGCTGCGAGTTCTACCGCTGGTTTCGGCGACAAAGAGATTTCCTCCACATCGAGAGAATTGACCGAAACCACATCATACAGAATTCTGCAGCCCCATCAACAAGATCTTATAAAAAAAATTCTCGACAAGTCCTACTCTGAGTAAGTTAATTCATATCCAAAAAATTTCTGTTATACCTTTATATAAGAACAATTAAATTACTAACTTTGTTTTAAATATCTTGCAGTTCTACTGCGTATCAGGATACCAATAATTCAATCATCATTTCAAGGAATGATATTGAGGACCTGATGTTCAGTAAAGACTTAGATTCAAATGTAATTCATTTCTACATGCAGCATCTTGAGAAAAGAGAAGGATTAAAAAGCATATTCTTCGAAGCGAAGCTTGGGTAAAAAATCTACTTTCTCCTTTACGGTTTAATGTAATATCAACTCTGGAACAGATTACTAATATTCTCTATGTAGGCATAAATCATGTACTGCGACTAAGGTCGCAGTGAATAATTAAAATGTACTGCTACTAACACATGTACTGCGACAAAGGTCGCAGTTTATAATTAAAATGTATTGCTACTAACTCAGGTACTGCGACAAAATGTAACAGCTGCGACCTGCGACCAAGGTCGGATCTGCGACCAGATCGCAGTTTATAATTAAAATGTATTGCTACTAACTCAGGTACTGCGACAAAAAGTAACAGATAAGAGCTGCGACCAAGGTCGGAGCTGCGACCAAGGTCGGAGATGCGACCAAGGTCGCAGTTTATAATTAAAATGTACTGCTACTAACTCATATACTGCGACTAAATAATATAGTGCGACTAAGGTCGCAGTTTAGAAATTTTATTATATTTTAAATTCATTTTGTATTCGATTTAAAATTTTTTCTTCTTGTCCGCAGCACGGTGTTGTAAATAAAATTGAAGATCTGGAAGGTCATTTCATCAAGCAGAAGCTGTTGAAAACTGGACAGCTGACGTGCAGTACATGTTCTTCCCGATCAATCACAAACATAGTGCCGACGAGCAGGGATTTCACTGGACCTTGCTGGTATTCGATTGCAGCACAGAAGAGTGGATTTTTTACAACTCTTTGGTCCCAACTGACAAAAAAAGTAGTATAACAAACCTTTACAAAAATGATGCAAGAATAATGGTGAGTTGAAGTTTAATATTTTTGATTACTGGAAACTTGCAATTAATTTGATTAATACTAATTTTTTTTCCTATTGACATTGCAGAAAGATAGATTAATAGAGATTTTTCAGATTCATTTTAAAAAAAAAATGAGAAAAAATAAAATAAAATACGCAAAATGCCCCAACAAGCAAACAGGTATATAAATTTTTGACATCTAATTTCATTACATATTTTCTACTTTTTTTTTGGTACAAAATCTAATTTCATTTAATGATTGCTCTATGGAAATTTCAGTGTTGATTGCGCTATATATGTATGCAAGTACATGGAAAGCATAGCGTCTGGGTATCATCTATCAGCTGTTGATGCTGTTACGGTTGCTGGTGTACAGAAACTAAGAAGTGAGCTTGCATACATGATGCTTGCAGATGTAGAGAAGAGTTGGGATGAAGAAACAGACATTGTACGACATATGACATTTGAAGACTGATAGTTGACAAATTATTGATATACCACAATTTTTTTATAAATGTAAAAATATTTCAAGTGCAATTCATTGCATAATTTTTTTGTTGTATTGATTTAATTTATACACATTTCTATACATTTATTTATTATAAGTTCCATTGATTATTTACAGTCTTCATTTGTTACAACTTGGTTTTTACTATTGCGTACTGATATTAGAAACAAACATGCCTTCAGTAATTGTGTTAATCAACAACAACACTGCGACATTGGTCGCTATGCGTGTTAATATAAAGGAAAAAAACTACCTAACGTACTGCGACTTTGGTCGCAGTTGATAGCCGCAGCCTTAGTAAAATACAATGCGACTTTGGACGCAGTTGATGGCGGCAATGTTTTAATCAACAACAACACTGCGACATTGGTCGCTATGCGTGTTAATATAAAGGAAAAAAACTACCTAACGTACTGCGACTTTGGTCGCAGTTGATAGCCGCAGCCTTAGTAAAATACAATGCGACTTTGGTCGCAGTTGATGGCGGCAATGTTTTAATCAACAACAACACTGCGACATTGGTCGCTATGCGTGTTAATATAAAGGAAAAAAACTACCTAACGTACTGCGACTTTGGTCGCAGTACATGTAATGCGACCCTAGATTGAAGTTGCTGGCCATCTTTATCAATAACAACACTGCGACCTTGGTTGCAATTAACCATGTACAACGAGACAAAGTCTCTGACTACATTATAAACAAAAAAAATTAAACTATAAAGTAGCATTAAAACTTTAAAGTACAACTACAAACAAAAATAATACAGTAGAAATCAAAGCATGATAATAAATCTGATTATAATTACATGCCAGTGTCAGAAATCAACTTAATCTCTCTACACTGTGCGACCCTGGTCGCACTTCATAAAAAAATTGAAGTCTTTGTTCCTTCGAGATGGAAGCAACCCAAAGCTACTTCTTCTGCCAAAAAATTAAATAGTAAGAATTTTTAAGATTAATCGTTAGAAAAAAAAATTATTAACAGGTTTAATGTAATACCAATAACGGACAACCAGTCCTGTAATGGCCCAGCTCTTGGCAGTTACCACATCTTCGATGCTTAACTTCCTTCTGAGAAATAGAATCTTCAAAACCAGACTTAAGCCTGGATGCAGCTCTAGGCCTCCCCTTGGTTGGTACAGGACCAATTGGATCACGTATATTCAATTCTTCACCATCTCGCAATACGACAACGGATCCACTGGAACCAACCGCAGTTTTAGGCTGTGATGAACGATCATTTCCTGACATTGCTCTGTATTCTCTAGTTGTATCTTGGGCAAAACTTTCCAAAACTGCCTCCAACTTTGAAATATTTTCATCAGAATCAGCGACCATGTTCACAATTGCATTAAATTTTGAATGAACTGTCAACAATCTAGCCGTCCGTGGAGTGCCTGACTGGGAAAAAGCCTCATGCCATTTTCAATTGCAATGTTTTTGTAACGAGCATCCAACCTCCATCTCTGAAGTATATATGATTCCGGTATATGTGTAACGTGATTGCGCCACAAAATACACAGAATATGTCCACATAGGATACCCTCTGTTTCAAATAACGAGCAACTGCAAGAAACATGAAGTTCCTCTCGTTTATCATAACTGACCTTTTCCCACCTGTCTTTTGGTTCTGAAAAATTACCAACCAAATATATTGATCCAGGTTTGTCATGTTCCACCTCTTCTGAAAACAGTGTAATTACAACTGCCCATTCATTTTGGAACAACTGAAAAATCTTCGGTGTATACAACTTCGAAACCTGTATCTCATATGGATTGGATGTACAATTGGGCACAGAATTCAACCCCTAAAATCTTGAAGAGATTCAGATGCACGACGGGAAGCAACGGCTTTATCATATTGGTGAACAAATTCCACTAGTTTAGTGTTTGAGTTAACAAAACCATCAAAGAAGGAATTAATACTCTCGGACCTCTGACTGGTTGTCATTCCAGCACAGAAAACATCCTTGAGATATGCATTAACCCAGTGTCCACGAAGCCTGTACATCTTCATCAACCAACTGTCATCTTCTTCTTCTAACTGATATTTTTCACTCATCAGACGCCATCTTTCCTCACAAGTCCTTATATCGCGGGAGGTGTACCAAGCATGAAAATCGGAGACCATATCTTCTCCATACTTGTTTGCCATGGGATTTGTTGCTCGGCAATATGTTTCCGCACATGCCAGAAACAGTAACGATGCCGAGAAGTTGGGAAAACAATCTTGATGGCGTCACCAATCTGCGCATCCTGATCAGTAATAATCAGCTTGGGTTCAACTCCATGCATGCACTTGAGCCATTTTTGGAATAACCAAACAAAAGTATCCCTCTGCTCATCAGCAAGCAAAGCACAGCCGAACAAAATTGACTGCCGGTGATGATTTACTCCAGTGAATGGAGCAAATGGCAAGCTCAAGTGATTAGTTCTGTATGTGGTGTCAAAAACGATCACATCACAGAAGGTAAGATACGAGGAAATAGCTCTTCCATCAGCCCAAAAAATGCTTCTCAGTGTGCCCGCGTTATCGACTTCACTTGAAAAGAAGAATTCTGGATCGGTCTCGGCTTTCTCTTGAAAATATTTAATAATAGCAATAAACTCATCACCGCAGTTATTTCTACATTGACGAGTGAAATCGATAACTTGTTGAGGGCGCACTTCTTCAAAGCCTTCTCCCTGGCTCATTGCATTCACAACGCGGGAAATATTTGAAGGCCGCATTCCAACATCAACCAGATTGCTCATAATGCTTCTGCTAATTGTTGAACGATGAGACTGGTGAGAGTAATGGTGATGTACCTTATCAGGGCTAGACAATTCATGTGAATGAGTATCAACAAATTTTGTGATAACCCAATATCGACTTGAGTCCGAAAATAAACGAAGACGGATATGCATCTCAGCAGGACAACCTACTCTAGTGTTAACTCGACGATGCACTGTAAGCCCATCTTGTCTTTTGTCACATAATTTCTTCAGACCTTCCTTGTTGCAGCAAAATTTTCTGCAAATAATCTCATGTGGAGGCTTCCGTGACTTATCTGTACCTTTTCTTCTCACGCTAAAACCTCTATTCCTTGCAAAAGAATTGTAGAAATTGTATGCTTCCATATGCGACAAGAACTGTTTCCCTAAAAACTTATCTGAGCTTCCAGACATTTCTCCATGTGCATTCATATCCTACCAAAAAAAATTACACCAATTAAATGAATAAAATATAAGTTATATAAATGCGACCAAGGTCGCATAACAGATGAAAAATAATTTACTTCTTATCAATTACTGCGACCAAGGTCGCAGTTAACCGTATGAGAAGAAATCTATATTACTTCTTATTCAAGACTGCCACCAAAGTCGCAGTTATGAAATCTATAATACTCCTTATTAAAGACTGCGACCTAAGTCGCAGTTATCAGTATGTGAATAAATCTATATTATTCCTTATTAGATCGCAGTTATCCGCATGTGAAGAAATCTATATTACTCCTTACTAAAGACTATGACCTAAGTCGCAGTTATCCGTATGTGAAGAAATCTATATTACTCCTTATTAAAGACTGCGACCTAAAACGCATACCCTAGAAAAAAAGAATTCACAGCCGGAGATTATTTTCAAATAAGATTGCGACCGAATATTAAAACGGTCGCAGTACCTCATAGTCTAAAGAGAAAAAAAATCAATATTTCAAAAATTGTTTTTAAAATATATATAAACAATAAAAACCTGTTGATCGGCATGCAGAGATGTCAACCCTTCAAGATTTTCAATATTCTGAGAGAAAGTAGATCCACATGTAATATCTTCCAAATTAAGATCGTCGGTATACTGCTCAGACGTCGACATTAAAGCTTTTCGAAAAAAAAATTGATCTAAAAAGATTTTATATTTCAGAAAAAAAGTTTATCGCAGACTGAAAAGATGAAACTATATCTTTCAAAAAGAGGTCAGGAAAATAGGGTGAAAAGTAATTTATATAGAATACCCTATAAAGAGCGGCAAAAAAAAGGGGGGAAAAATAATAATAAACAATAATCAAGGGAACGCTCTAAGAGTTGCTTTTCATAAGGGGTATTTGGTAATTTAACAGTCGCCTAAAAGCGTGCCGCAACTCAGTGACGTGACAATTTGAGCCACGTCAGCGCAGGCTGAGAGAGTTTTCTCAGCCTGCCGGCTGATATCCATTTTTCTCTATATATATATATATATATATATATATATATATATATATATATATATATATATATATTATATATATATATATATATATATATATATATTTCTTAAGCAACCCGAAACCCGAACGATACATTATTCATAAGTAGATAGCCAGATTGATGAAGCTACTCTTCATGAAGCTTTAACTCATGACTTATCCTTGATGGATTTCAAAAATCATGGTGAAGATAAACATTTCCATAGAACTTGAAAGCTTTCGAGCGAAGGTATTTTTCAAGTTTTCAGACACCTTTTTTTCGTTGTGTTAGTTGTTATATCCCTGTATTCATCTTGTGAAAAATACTGAACAAAGCATAAGCATGGGTCCTTTGAAAAATATGCAGCAAAGCATAACTTATCCCTCTGTGGACCAAGTTGGTAGGCTAAAATTAAAATTTAGCATTTTGGAATTTGGTAATTTAAAAGGTATTGATTTGAGTATTGTGACTTGTGAGTTTTACTCAGACAATGAGGAATTCAGATTTTTCTGTTAAGATAATAGGACTAAATTTGATTTTTCATTTAGAAGTCAATATTTTTATTCTGACGGGTCTAATAGGTCGATCCGACTCGGCCAACCCGATTAGCTAAACGGGTCGCATAGGGTGTGGGTTCTAATTTTTGACCCAATTATTTAATAGAGTCGGATTGACCGACCCGATTACGGGTCAACTCATATAGACCCGACCCTACTTGACCCAACCCAATTACCACCCCTAGTTTAAAGCACTAAATTATACATTTGAGGCTAAAATATCTCTTTTGCCATATGCGAGGTCCTAAGTTTTTTTTAACAGTAGTTAGGACAAGCACAATAGAAGGGTGTGTGGTTCCTAGTTTGCAATAATTTTATCGCAATTGTAACTGAAAAAAATGAATACTTTACAAATCGATTCATAACTCTCAAATGCTGAAAACAGCATGAAACCAAACAGCGACTTGGATGCATGTCAATTCACTGCTCCTCTCTGAATGTGGACAAAAGATGGCAGCGGATTCTTGCAAATGAAAGATCAGCATTTGAGAGAGAGGACTGTACTTTCTACACCCAAAAGAGAACTCAAGCGAACCCCACCACGACAAACTCCTTTTTGAGATTCTGAATCCCACCTTTCTCAGTTTCTCTCCCCAGCCTCGTGAATAAATAGTAAAAGTTTGCAGCTTGCTGGTTCATCCCACATGGGTGTATGCCAGAATACAGAGACAAAAAGAAATGCAACAAACAAAAAGCTTAAAATCTTTGACCAAATCACAGCACTTCATGAGAGAACAGAAGTCACTACAAAAATTACAGCACTCATCAAGCTACAGAGGGAACAAAGTGGTGAAGAACAAGAGCTCACATTACTCTGCTCTTCATTATTTGATGGAGGCCTCCCCCTTGTTGCAGCAGGCCGCACACCTGAAGCAGGGGGTGAGTCCAAACAGGGTGGGGTTTCTAATAAGAGTGAAACCTGCTGAAAATTTGTACACAATCCTTTATTGTCTCTAACATCAAGTCTTTTCCCAAGTCGGCTCACGAAATCTTCACCAAACCCAATCTCCCCACTGAGCTGGTTCTGACTCACGTTAAGCTGACCCAATCTTGGGAGTGCACCAAGGCTCGAAGGAACTGACCCATTGAGCCTGTTCCTGTCCAAAGCTAAGGCAGTGAGACCCTGAAGAGATCCTAAATAAGTTGGGATTGGTCCCAGTAGCCCACACCCTGAGAGCCCAACCACAGCTAGCTTCTTCAAAGACCCAAGAAACAGAGGAATCCTAGCTTGTATAGGATTGTTCTCTATCAGAAAGTACTGCAACTCCTTCAACCCTGAAAGGGTCTCTGGGATTGGCCCTGTTATTGAGTTGTGGCTCAAATCAAGCAGAACCAACTTCTCTAGATTCCCAAATTGCGAAGGGATTTTATCAGAGAGCAAATTGGAGCTAAGATCAAGCTTTTGCAAGGAGGTGAGTTGACTAACAGACCAGGGGATTTGACCATTGAGCTTGTTCCAGCTGAGGTCAAAGATGGTCAAGCTGGTCAACCCTCCGACCTCTTGAGGAATCTGGCCAGTGAGATGGTTGTAGCTCAAGTCCAACTGCTGCAGCTTGACCAGCCTACCAATTTCCCTTGGGATTTCTCCATGCAGATTGTTCTGTGAGAGGCTGAGGACTCTCAAATTTATCACCATTGACAGAGTTTTTGGAATTTCTCCAGAGAGCCCAGGGTTGATTTGAGTACTAATTGCTCCAGAGATGATGAATTTGTGAAGAGAGATGGAGGAAGAAAGAAATTTGATGGCAAGAGAAAGCAGCTGAAGAGGGAGAGAGATTTGAGAAAGGGGAGGTTGAGGAGGGAATGGGAGAGATGGGCCTTGGGCTTGCAGGGTGGGGTGGCGAGGTCCGGCCCAATGTGGAGCTTAGTGACGTGGGGGAAAGGGTCTTGGGTTCCATTGTGCTGGATGAGCTCGCACTGGACTCCAGGCCATGGGGTGTCTGTGCAAGGGTGAGGGTGGAGCTGGGCCCATGTTGGGTCCTCAAGGAGTGAGCCCATCACCTCAAACAGAGCAGAGAGCTCTGCAGCTTGCATCCCTCCATCTGCTGCTGGCTTTTGTGGGTGTGAGAGAATGAGAGAGAGGAGCAGAGAGAGAAGAAGAGCCATGGAGATTGCACACACAGAGAGAGAGAGAGAGAGAGAGAGAGAGAGAGGTTGCAGTGAGGGATGGATGGGGATTAAAAGAAGAGGAGAGGTCACTGTTGACGGGGCATTTTGGTTTGTTTGTGGGGTAAATTACTTCCTGCCCCTCAAAGGTCAAAAATAATTTATTATTAGCCCCCCTAAAGACCATTTTTCTTTCTACAAGATATTGATATGTGATTTGAGTGGGCTACTGTAAGTCTGTAATTGTCCGGATTTTGAAAGTTGACGTGAAGCATTGACAAGAATTGTCTGTTGACTGAAGCTATAATACTGAAATGATCCCCCCTATGGCTTACCAAAATTACCCTTCCCTAGCATGGAAAATGGAGGTTTCTTGCTGCAGTGAACAGGGTGGTGGGATTTGTGAATCCAAGCACAAAAGGGGGGAGACATTATGCTACAGTGCGAAGAGCAGAGTATGGACCGTAGAGAGGGAAGGCATAAAGGCTATAAAGGCACAATGATGAGAATTGTTGGGTGCGGTCACCGTCTAGCGAGGAAAGGTCATTCGTTGTTGCCTTGTAGCATTGAGTGGTAAGAGTACCGGACTGAAATGGAAAGATTACCGTATGCGGCTGTTTGCTGGTCGGGACTCGAGCAGCAAGGCAGTAGATGATAGGACAGCTCGCCGCGCCGCTGCTAACGGCGGAATTAGCTGTTTGGATTGAAAAGCAAACAGCAAGTGACGGGGTGTGATTGAATTCCTAGAAGTGGGAGGAAAATAGCGAGTGGGGTTGGAAAATGTGACGGGGCCGTTTGTTTCGCGTAAAACTCTGTAATTCGTAAATGACTTATTACCCAGTTACAACTACGGCGTTTGTTTGGACCGTAATTCGTAAAAGACTTACGTAACTCAACTAACACTCACTTGCAACCCAGTTACCACTCACTTACAACCCAGTTACAGTTAATTTTGTGGTCATACAAATTTGTATTATTTTTTATATTAATATTAAAAATTTTTAATATTTAACTTTTTTAATATTTATTTGCAGTATTAAAACTTTTAAAATCACCAAATAGTTAATTTTGTGGTCAACTTTTTCACTTACGACTTATACATTACGACAACCAACACCGTAAAGTACAATACACCTTCCACTTTACAATTTATATTACCAACCAAACACCGTAAAATTTACATACATGTACTCATTTACAATTGTAAAAGACTTTACCAATTACAACTACGAATTACGGCAGTTACGACAACCAAACAGACCCGAAAAATTGAAGTTTGTAAGAATAAGTTTTTTTTGTTCTCTGGTTCTTACGTGAAAGTGTAAGTGATAAAATATATTGTGTTTTTTTGGTGTTTGATTAGTAATGTAAAAATAGAATGAAAAAAGTTGATCACAAAGTTTATCACAAAATAATATTAAATTAAATATTATTTTCAAAGTGATGTTTTTTTAAATGTAAGTAGAATTTATATGATATCAAAATTTAATGCATTAAAGTATAACTTAATACGAGTGAGATTTACAGGACCACAAAATTAACTGTAGCACTCTGAAAATTAGAAAATAGTAAATTAAAAGGAAAGTTTAAAAAGTAAAAGAAAAAAATAGAGTCCCTCATTTCTTATTTTTCGATTTAAAACAAATAAGAGAAGTGAAAAATGAGTATTCTTATTTCCCATTTTCCACTCACTTCCATAAATCCAAACAAGCCCGCAATTAAATGTAATGTGGTGTCGTTTGACGCTTCTCTTACATAGGCCCATATTGTTGTGAGGTTTGGGCTTACAAGGCCCATGTAGTGCGCCAAACCTGTAATAAATGATATATATTGGACCAGTTGACATCGGCTCATCAAAAGCCATTTTCTTTGATCCCATTAGGAATGATCCATAACGGGTGGCCCAGCTTTCATCCAACTCAAGGCCTCATAAAGTGATAATATAATTTTCATTGCTGGAAAAACTATAGTGGAAAACCAAATTAACTTTTTAGCTTAATGTTAACGATAGTTAGATTGAAAAAATATCCTACTTTATGTGATTATTCCAAAATTCTGTCATAAAGACTTCACCGATTATTCGAAAAAATACATATTAAAATGTTACTAATTATCACAATAATGGTTTAATAATAATTTTCTAATTTTTAATTTCTTTAGAAAATGACTAATATCATTATGTCTGATATTTTTGATGTTTTTTTGAGCAACTTAAGACCATAAATTTCAACTGATACTATTACTAACATATAATTTAATCAATTATTAGAATCTTATTAAAATTTCATCCAGTGCAAAAAGATTAATATACATTGATGAAAGTTTCATATTCGATTCCTGTAACCGGCAATGAAGAATTCTTTATGGAATCACAACTACCATAATTTCAACAGCATTTTCCTCTGCAAGCTTCTCGTGTCGACATCTGTACAACTTCCTTAGTCCTTTACATCAAGTTTTGGGCAAAGGTATTGCCACATTTAGGAGGAAAAGCAAAACTCAATAGTCAAAAAAACTCTTTTTTAAAGTTTTGAACGCTGTCTTTCCTCTCATCACTCCAACTTTGTTAAAGACCCTGTGAGCTACACATATCAACCATGCATTGCATTATGATTGCGGCTTTGAAAAAATTTCTGAAGCAAACACCAAATTTTCCTTGTTTTTTTCCTTCTCCTATCAAGCGAAGCGAAGGCATCCGACCAATGAGAAGCTGACAACAAACCACAAAAGCCCATGGAGAATTCTTTCACGTAGGAATCCCAAGGTTCTGTTAAAAAATTATCCAAAGAGAGTTGCAATGGATGAGCCCAATAGAAAACTTAGCCCTAAAGGAAAGCCACTTCTTTTCTTTCTCCATATAGATTCCTGCTAATCTTTTTCTGCGGAAAAGGGAAGGCGCCCCTTTTTGTCTGAATTGTTACTAGCTTTCCTGGGCCAGCCCAATTCTGTGGTCATGGAAGCCCTCTCTCACTGTACTGTCTTGTCCTTTCTCTTCATCCAGATTGAGAAGGCCTCTCTTGAGAAGACTCGTGATCCAAGGTGGATTTTCTTTAATTAAGAACATATACTTTTACTATTTAAGCTAAACTCAACTGGTATGTGAAACTAATTAACTCACTAATGTGTCTTTAACTCTCTGATTACTTTCGTCACCAGCCTGGCCCCATTTAGATGGACACCTGCCAACAGTCCAATGAATCCAATTTTCCCACCAACATTAGTGTCTCCTAAACTTTGCTCAAATTATTCTCCCCCACTCACAAAATCAATCAATGGTTTAGCCTCTTGAAGCCCTAAAAAAAACCACTCCATCCATCTCCACAACTTCCTAACTTTGTCCCAATGCTTACAAGCCCCTCTCAAAACTAAACCTCATCATCATGGAACAAGACCGGCCTCAATCAAACCTCAAACCCTACAACAACAACAACAACAACAACAACACAAGTTCTAAGAAAATCTCAATCTCAATCTTGGTCATCTCTCTTCCTGTCCTCTATGTCTCCCTCTCGCATGTCCCCTTCTCTTGCCTCTTCAAGGACACCACCTTCTGGTTCCTCATCTCCAACTCCATAATCATCCTCGTGGCCGCCGATTCGGGTCTGTTCGCGGGCTCTTCTTCGTCGATGTCGAGCGAAAATCTCTATGATGAGTACGTCAAGCACAGCAGAGCGAGGAGCCTCTGCTTCGTCTCAGTGCCGCCGCCGCCGATACTAGTCAAAGAGGAGAAAATAGAAGAAGCTAAGCAGATTCAAGAGCCGCCACCAGCCAATGTTGATGAGAAACAAAGCCTGAAAGGATCAAATGAGATCGATTCGCTAACTAATGGGAAACAAAGCTCCACAGAATTGACAGTACAAGAGCCAGTGGTTCTGATCAGTGAGAAGGAGATAGTTGCAGAGCAACCGAGGTATGATCGGAGCCGGTCAGAATTGCCTGAGAAGGGCCGCGTCTCTGCGACAGTGACGAAGAATTTGGTCCCTCGGTCGTCGACGATGGTGACGGAGAAGAGAAGCTGTAGCATGGAGGAGAGTGAGTATTGGAAGATGAGCGATGAGGAGCTCAACAAGAGAGTTGAGGAGTTTATTAGGAGCTTTAACAGAGAGATTAGGCTTCAAGGAAAGATGAGCACTGTATATTAGAGAGAGATTAATGTTACTTCAGTTTGTTGTAGAAATCTTAATGCTGAGATTATTAGCATGCAAAGTTTCTTCTGATTAATTTGCTCCGTTTTGTGCATGTGTACTGTTCTCTTTTTTTGTTCATGGCAAACTTTCAGCAACCTACACATGACAAAAATAAAGATTAGCTCAATCCTTTTAGGATTAAGAGCAAGCACGTGCTCATGTGGGCTATTGGGGCTCACAAAACTTCTAAATTGCTGATCTGTCTCATAGTACATTGATGATGTTAGGGACAAATCTCTTCTCTTAATTGTCCTTTACAGAGTGTTATGTACTAGTGATTGAGATCAGAATCTGTTTGAGATCTCGGATTTGAACCTTCAAACAAACTGGCAAATTTATGTTTTATGTACGTGTCTCTGTTTTGTAAGACAAATTTCCTCCCAACAATGTGCCTGTCAAGTACAAATCTAAGAGATTGATAGCTGATCTACATATCTAAATATATACTCCCATTATGATCATATTTAAATATTTGTACGTATAACAGTAACCCAATCATGTAGATTAGCCTATTCACTGATTATATGTAACCTGACCTGAGTTAACTGGATTAAACCCTATGAAACCTAATTAAGTTGCTACATATATAGGGATTGGCTAAACAAAAAGCTCCAATGATTTCACAAGTATCTGTAATCGTTTGAGGTTTAGATCCTTAAAATCATATTCCACAAGTTATTGATAGACCCTGAACGAAATACAACTGAAAAAAAAATGGCTTTCTTATTTAATCCATACATGCATGTTTAGGGCTGTTTGGGGAAAACAATTGGGAAAATTGAGCTTAGGTCCGCACCATCAGGTTTCTCATGGACAATTCAAAACAAATCGAAACCAGAGAGAGCTAAAATGATAGACTCGTCGTGTACTTTCTGCGGGCTCCATTGAGTTTTCTGTTTTTTTTTTTTTTTTTTTTTTTGAGTGACGAAGCTCGTTTACGAAAAGGGGTGACATGGATACTTTGTGTCAGATTTCAAAATTGATTTTCTCTTTAACAAGCAGCCCCTTAGCACCTCAAGGATCCAAGCTCGATAGCATGACACGTGTTTCCCTTAAAATCTTGTCACACTGCTGTTTGGATGCCCGGAAGTGGGTGGAAGTGAGGAAATGAGAAGTGTGATTCTTTTTTTTTTGAAAAATTAGAATTTGTGTTTCTTTTCCGGTATTTGGATGGTACTTGGGAAGCATAATTGAAAAAAGTAATATTTTTTTTCAGTGTTTGGTTGGTAATGTAAAAGTGAAAGAAAGTGAAAAGATTGACCACAAAGTTGACGTAAAATAATATTAAAATAAAATTAATTATGAAAAAAATTTGGTGTATCACTATAAAATTAAAATGCAAGTAAGATTTATATGACCATAAAATTAACTGTTTTGAGTTATAACTTATTAAAAATGAGATTTACATAACCACAAAATTAATTATATTACATTTAAGTGAGGAAATGATTGTGTAAAGAGAAAATGGGAAAGGAAAAGGGGTTTTTCTATTTTCTTTTTCTGACGTTTGGATAGACAGCGAAAGTGAGAAATGACACTTCCTCCACTTTCTTGAATCCAAACGGCCCTTAGTGAAAAAGGAATGTTAGCTTAACCATTGTGAGCAAGAAAATCTGACGGATTTCCGTTTGATTCTTAATAATCTGAAATCCAAATTTGCATTTGAACGATTACTGAGTATGGATATGGATCTTAAGTTTCTGCTAATTTTGAATATGCATGTGAGCCTTAAATTATTTAAAATGGATTCCCACGTGGATCTTGCAGGATGTAATTCGAATCGACCCATTGCCACCCCGAACTTGCTTAGCTCATAATAAGCCCAGCAAACAACTTCGGAAAGTGACTTACCACGAAATCAAGCAAATTAAGTACTGAAAAATTACAAGTAAATGAACGGAAGCCCGCCAATTTCGGATTTGACTTCTTCCTGAAGCTTCTAAATACACAATCATCTGATGACTAATGACTGTAATGGCGTTTGCACATCGATGATCTCAAGCACTAAATCTCTTTTTTTATCCAACAACAACAAGAAACCCTCATAATGAAACAAGAAACATCTTTATAATGAGAAGATAATTGCGATTTGAGTGACTTAATCACACAAGAGTGAAAGGTACAACTTGCAGGCAATCATTCAACAGTTGAAAATAAAACCAGGAAGTTGTCCGATGTGTCCCCAAGTGAATGGAAACCCCGTCTCCTGTCAATTACTAAAGAAAAATTAGTAAGGTTTCCTTGTGTAACTATGTCACGAGTTTGTCGTGTTCCCGCACCAAACTCTGATTGTGTGATTATGTGCCACTGTCACAATCCTTAATAGCTGGTTGATTTGGACTTAACAGAGGTTGTGTGCCTCGGATTAGTAAGAAAAATGAAGAGATTAGAGCCAGCTAAGCTCTGTTTCGGAATAAAGTTTATCGGCTAATCATGAAGGCGGGGCAGGCCTTGGAACTATAGTTTGCAAATCTGAAACTCCACGCGCACACAAAAGATGAAAAGAAGGTTGACTCACTGCGAACAAACGCAATCAAAAAAGTTTATTCCTAGGCACTAGCAAATGTCTCTTGTTCTCTTTGAATCACCATGATTGTGGGCTTTCTCAGCATTATTCACCTAACTAAAGGCACACATCTGAGCTTAAAGTCATTTTCAACTTGTGATGGTTGAAATATTGGACAGAGGGCTAAGCAAAGAATCCAATCCTATCTCTGTAACCACACATGGAACCTAGACAGTATATACATCTGACTAGGGAAACAAGGCCACGTGTGTCAAATGATTCCTCCACTCTTGTGTTAGTGATTTGGATATATGGTCCTCCCATCCACTAACAATTGGATGGATGTGTGAGAGAACTTCAAAATACGTACATTATTCTCTATGATTCCATCTACAAATGCTTCTTTGACATGGAGATCATAAATAAACAAGAACTGTAATTATACATTGAACTCATGGTTATCTTTCATAAATCACATGTTTTACTAATTTTATAATTTTTTATTACAATTGATAACATCTTATCCACACATTTTTGTGTTATGTATGCTCTATAACAACCAAATTAAGCTTTCAAAACAAATCGATCTGCTTTGCGGATCAGTAATACATATAAATAATACAGTGGATAATGTTTATGTCAAAGATCATGAGCTGTGAAATGTTCAAATTTATTAGCTAATCTATCTGGGTGCACATCTTCTTACCTCAAACTAAAACTAGATTTTTAATAAAATATGAACTACCCATTAGAGTCTCTCAAAATCTCAATACTTTGCCCAACTCAACTCGTCAGGAGTTGTCTGGATCATTGCAGTTGGAGTTATATAAACTTCGGACTGTGATAAACAATAGTCCAACTGTTTGCTTAAGTTTTTTTGCTGTAATTTGAAATATGACTAAATTGATTACAGATACAATAATAAAAGCTACATGTAATCAGAGCTTTAGCCCGAACTGCATCGAACCGGAGATGATAAAAGTTGGTATTTCACTGTTACACTCAACCGATCCCAGGCATTAGAGAAGTGACAGCAAAACAAACAAAGGCTTCGCCCGCAACTATTCACTACAGAGGAGTATAAAACGAAGGCACAGAATCCCCCCCGAACAAGAGGAAAAACAATACTACATGATGGGCAATGCAATTCAATAATGATGCTCTGATTGCCATTTATTAACTGCCAACAGGAAAATGCCAAATAATTCCTTCGACTCTTCGAACTCATTTCATGATTTGATCAACTCGATCGATCACACTCCTCTTGTGTTGGGAGAGATCTGGAACGTGGCACTAATTGGATCCACGTGGACGCCATTGC
The DNA here is from genome assembly GCA_038442645.1 of Agave tequilana. Taxonomy (NCBI): domain Eukaryota; kingdom Viridiplantae; phylum Streptophyta; class Magnoliopsida; order Asparagales; family Asparagaceae; genus Agave; species Agave tequilana. The sequence goes on from JAVJIF010023231.1 coordinate 32,314, forward strand.
TGCCACACAAAACATGAGCAAAAATAGTAATATTGGTGTAATTTCGTGTTCTTTCGCTTCATTTCTAGAGTATAGAGTCTAGATCCCTCGTGTTTGTTGAAGCCTAAACATCAAACAAATGAGTTTGTGATCTCAACTGGAACTCGTTTGGGGATTTTGCCTCCTGTTTTCTAGCTGAATATAACCGGGCTGTGACGTAGGGTTGATAGAACTGGAATGGACTTTAGGCTGGAAGGAGACACCAAATGTGACAAGGAGAAAAGAGAAAAAGGACTACCGGAGAGTTCGCGTGTTTATGCATTTCTGTTGGTCATTAGCATACTGCAAAAATATACTACGAAAAACTTGCGTGTATAATACAGTTCGAATGTTTTGTAAAATGAAAAAAAATCAGCATCGTGAACGTAAAAAATTCTGATACATATGCGTTCGAGTATTATCTGTAAATCAATTTAAAGTATGGAACTAAAATTTCGATAGATATATCAAAAAATTAAGTAAGATATAATCATATTATAACTAATTTTTTAGATAATATAATCAAATAAAAATCAAGATTCACTAGAAATAAAAATTCACAATGAAAATAATAAGTTTTGAATTTTTTACTATACAACTAAAAGCAACTTATTTGAAAATAAATCTTGTTCAAGTTACGTGGGAATTGATCTCTCTATTCTTCTTGAAAGAAACGTGTATGTACACGTAAGGAGAAAACGCGGACATTGCATAATCAAAAATTATGAAAAGAAGTTTAAAATTACCTGTTTGAAGACGAGCTTCAAACTTTCAAATAGTCACTTCAATATTACTTGTTCGAAGACGAACTTCAAACTTTCAAATAGCCACTTCACGGGAAGAAGCCTCCAACCAAGTTACATGTCTCCGGGAGGACACAAATACCGAGTAGGTAGGCACTCTAAAGAATTATTAATTTACTAACAACTTGATTCTTTATCAGCTTCAAGTTATTGTAAATTTTAGTGTTCTGAATTGTGTATCTAAGTTGTCCTACTATCGCTCTTTTATAAGATAGTAGCTGACTATATAATAGCTATCTATCCAATGTGAGACTAATCTCACTATATACAGTTGTAACTTGTTTACAATAAAATAATAATTTTGAATTGCATATCAATGCTCACATAAGAGACATTAGTGAGACTAATTGCCATCTCATATCGAAAACTAATAATTAATCAATTAATTCATAATTGATTAATTAACAATTTTAATATAACAATCAAATTTCTATCCGACATATTGTTCATAAAAACTCTTTCATGATTTGATTATTATATCAAATAGTATTTACATTTATTCCCTTCCGACATTTATAGCTATATTTCCTTAAAGCTTTAACTGAGTAATACTGTATCACTTATTTTTCAAAGCCTAAAAATCTCTTAGCCTCATGAACATAAAACAATTTTGAAATAATTTTACTTGTAAAATAATTTCATAATAAATAAAATTTGTAAAACATTTTCGAACCAGTCGTCGACAAGATTTTAAAAACCTCACGGGCTAAAAACAGTGAACTAATACTCACCGATATGAGCATGTCGGAATCCATCTAGTATCCCTTATTTCCCTAAATGCACTCAAGTAGTCAAACTTTTCGTGTTTCTTAATCTCGTTAAAGAACGAAATTTACCATTGCAATAAAGCATACTTAAAATACAAATAAAAATGACAATACCATTAGCTCAAAGGGGTTATGTAATAGTTTGAATTCTCAATCTTTTAGGTGACTGGTCTTAAAGAACTCAAACACGATCTTGTATTACATATATCTTTATACATGTGCTCATGACTCACATTCAGTATCACCATCTTGATGACTGATGTAACACATGTATTATTTAATCATGAATTAATACCCGGTATACTGATATTTGAGACTAACTCAAGCTAATTAAATTGGTAGTCCACATAATTTGATTCAATCAAAATTTTAATGAAAGTTTTATCGTGTGTGTGTACTATGTCATTCCGGAAGGATTCGAGGTCGAATCCTTTCCTCTTAAATGCGACCCTAAGACATCCGAATGCAAGATCTACTCCGTTGAAGTTGATCTACATTATTTCAAGTAAATAAAACTAAAAAGTTATGTATTTTGATTACTTTTTGCTCATCCATCAAGCGAAATTAAACCTAGAGGTATTTATCATTTTGATTTTTAATTAACATAAGTTTAGTTCTCAATTAACAGAATGCCATATTTAGAAAATATGTTAAAAACATGAGGATATATAAGAGTATCTATAAAGAAAAAGTAAATATATAAATTTATCAAATTATAGGGATATATATGCTAAAAACCCAGATTTTGTGTGTTATGTTAGAAGAGTGTAAAATTGTTTTTCTTTTTTCCGTTAACAACTGTTTGACAATTTGTTTAGTTGTTTGAAAGTGTCAAAGTTCATGATATTGTTTTGTAATTTTGATTGTTTGTTAAAAACAGCTGAAAGTTTACTTTCACGGTATTTTAGTAACCTCGTACAAGCCCAATGTGCCTTATTGGGCTTCGCTATGACGTTGAAAAGTGAGATCTGCAATGGAAAATAGCCCAGCTGGGACTTGGAGTGCTGTACATATCACTGCCCCTCTTTTCTCTAAGGCCCAAGGTCTGAAACTGGGCCCACATGCAACCCAACAAGTTATCTCCATTCTCAGGAACGAACTAAAATCATAAGGCCGTTATTAAAGGGACAAAAAAGAATGCTGCTCCTTTCTCTTCCTCCACCTCAAATTATCACTCCCTTAGTTCCAACAACAGCAGCAACAGCATCATCGCCAGTCTCTGCAAATCGAAGCAGCAACTCATCACTTAGCCGCAGAAAAACCCTCTCTCTTCTCACTTCCTCACTCGCTTTTTCTCTTCTTCCAACCCAAATCTCAAGGGCTGATGGTAGGGACGAGTCCCAGCAAGAAGAGGAGCGGGTAGTTCAAATCTTTCAGGTCCTCTCTCTGTCTCAATCATTACTTTCTTATCTCTTTTATCTCCATGAGCCCAAATATGATATAATGGCAGATGCCCATTACTTCAGGAGGCATCGCCCTCGGTTGTGTTCATCCAAGTTTTGGAACTGCAACCAAAAAGAGGACAGAATTACAAGAAGCAGCTCCCTCTCTCTGCGACGACTGCAGTTAGTCCAGTGATAGGGAGGAAGAGGATGAGTTGAGGGATGCCAAAGTTGAGGGAACTGGGTCTGGTTTTGTTTGGGACAAGGCTGGCCACATTGTAAGAACCCCCAACTCTACAATTTGCTCAATTGACACTGCATTTGATCTTTTTAGTTGAAATGCTCATCTGGGTCTTTGTTGTATTGATGCAATAGGTGACGAATTATCATGTTATAGCCAAATTGGCCACTGATCAGTCTGGTCTACAACGTTGCAAGGTGATCAGTTTGGGCTATTGTTTTGTTTGGGCTAAATGCTTTGATTTGTTATGGATGGATTATGACAGTATTTTGATGTTTTTTTTGAGGTTTTCTTCGAAGATTCAAATGGAAACACTTTTTCCAGGGAAGGAAAGCTTATAGGATACGATCCCGCCTATGATCTTGCTGTCTTTAAGGTTTTGACCCGAGGGTTTGCTTTTGGTATTTTATTTTTTATATTTTTAGGAGAAGGAATCGGGTTTGAGAAATGATTATGGCAATGTGAATGATTTGTACAGGTCAATGTCGAGGGAGACAAGCTGAGACCGGTGCTTATTGGCTCTTCGCGTGATCTGCGAGTGGGTCAGAGTTGTTTTGCCATAGGAAATCCTTATGGATATGAACATACTCTAACTACTGGGGTAACTAATTCTGTGCACATTTTCGTAGATTCTGTATTGTTTGATCCCTCAGTGTCATGACTGTGCTTCCTTGAAAAGTTCGATGAGAATTTGTTTACGCTTCTTGAAAGATTGTTGTTCATGCTACTGATGAAGTTTTAACAAACTAACAGATACATATTAATGGTAAACATAAGTAGCTCTTAGAAAATGCTGATTACCATATTTTTTTTTAAAATCCATAAGCTCGAAGGATTGTGTATGTCCATATTGTCACTTCTGTGGTAATTGCAGGTTGTCAGTGGGTTGGGCAGGGAAATACCCTCACCAAATGGGAGGCCAATTCGGGGAGCCATACAGACAGATGCGGCAATCAATGCTGGTTAGGTTCTTTCCTCACTCCCTAAGGATTTATGCTAACTAGGAATATAAAAATCATCTTCCAAGACCACTCTTTCCTTTAAATCTATGGACTGAAACCTTTATCAGGCTATATATTCTCATCTGTGAACTTGATTCTTCTAATCTGCAACAGGAAACTCAGGGGGGCCTTTGATTAACTCGTATGGCCATGTAATTGGAGTTAATACAGCTACGTTCACTCGTAAAGGTGCCAAATTCTTTTAAATTTCCATTTCTATTTTCCATTTGTGGTAAAAAGAAAAACTGAGAAACTTATCAACTATGAAACTTTAACTTTTCATTTGCACTTGCATCCAACACCGTAGATTGACTGTAATTTGAAAAGATTTTGGATATACGAAAAGAAACTGGACAGAAAACATAAAAGGTAGATATATGAAAAAGGCTACATTTCAAAGAAGGTTTTATGACAGTAACAGACTCAAGGAGTTGCCTAGTGAATCTGTCATAATAAGCGTAGATAGTTTAACCGGTTCAGTATTCAGCCGTACTACATATTAAGAACTCGCACTATAGTTTTCTATGGGATTTGTCCAACAACCGACCCTAAAATACAGCCTCATTGACTGGGAAAATCAATTAGATGTGAGACATTAATCCATTAATCTTCACTTTGGATCATATCTGGTGAGCCAGGGCAACGTAGGGATGCAACTCTGCCTCCTCTGCAGACAATTTAGCCCCACACGTGACACATCTAATGCTCCCATATTAGCCCAAAACTTTGAACACCTATTTGAACATCCTAGACAACCATGGTTGTCCAATTAGGTCCAAATTCTACGACCACTTTTGGTGTTACATGCCACATGCCATTACATGTCTCGAGCAACTTTGAGCACCCACCAAGACGTTGAGCAGCAATCTATCTACAAAGTGGCACAATGCCTTGCTTGACTTATAGTGTTCAATTATTTAATTGATAAAATATTCTAAATTAATGATGTAGGGAGAAAATCAAGGCAGCAGGCCAATTTTTAGTCTCAGCTGTCGACAGTCAAAATCAGCTGTCGATAGGCTGAGTTCAGGAGCGTTTTTTTCTCCAAGAGTTGAAGTTATACAGTCTGCCGGCAAGGGCCATCTTACTGTCAACAGGTCTGCATGTTTCAGCATATTCGAGTCTGTGTAGGATTTCTGAGTTGAATTCTAATTTGTTTTATTTTTTTATTTAATTAAGTTTTCTAGGTGGATTAATATTCTTCTTTATTTACTTATATAAGGTCATTGTATCTTTGTTTTAGTATCGAACTTTTGATAATCAATTAAATTGAGTCATTTCTCTTTCAATTGCCCGTGGATTCAAGTGCTTTGCTCGTGGGTTCCTATATGGTATCAGTTCATTGGCGCTAGGAGGAGATCTAGCCGGCGTTGTTCGCTTTCTTATCTGCGTCAAGTGGTATCAGAGTTTCATCTATTTTTCAACAATGGTAGAATACAACAATGGATTGCAAGGCCTTTCCAAAAGAATTGACACTGTTGAAGAAAAGATTTGTGCTATCAACTCAACTTTGAATGGCGTAGTCCAAAAGCTCAAGAGATTGTTCCTCAAAATTGATAATTAAAATCTGGCTGATAGTACGTACCAAAGCAGACAAGATTATCTATCTACTAAACTTGCTTTACCACCTCCACCCTCACATCCACCCATTGTTTTAAATATCGGCCGATATACCAATATATTGGTCGAGATACCGGTATTTTATCCAAAACGATATGATAAGTGTAAAAATTTACCGGATATCGTTTTGGACCGATATGAGCCGATATATCGCCACGTGGCCGATATATCGGCCGATATCTGAGATGAAATATCTGATATATCGGCCGATATAGTTACTTATTTGAATAATTATTATTATTTTTTAGTTGAGAAATCGTTTTATTTTATTATATGTTCATTGTGGTATTTCAATGATGTTTTCATATGATGTTTGGATAATAACTTATTTCTTTTAATAATGTTTTATATGTATTGACTATTGATATATCAACTGGTATTTAGTACCATATCGCGATATATTACCCGGTATTTGGTATCCGGTATATAATTTTGCCAACCGGTATATCGCCGATATCCAATATTTAAAACACTGCATCCACCACATCAACTACCACCATATCACCCATCAACTAATCTTTCTCCACTACCTCCACTCTCGCATCCACCACAACAACCACCACCATTTCACCCATCGATTAATTTTTCTCAGCCACCACTATATACATCCGTACATCCATCAACGTATCTATAATTTGTGTTGTCCAAAGATTGTAGTGCAACTAAAAGACCCCCGACATTACACATCAACATCAAATCTTTTATTCAAGGTGTGTGATCTAGAATAAGGTATGCAATCTCATCATTGACAAAGAAAGCTGTAAGAACATAATGTCTAGAGCACTTGTAAATCACTTGAAAGTAGAGACGGAAGCACCCCCTCATCCTTATACCATTGGTTGGATCAAGAAGGACTCCTCCATCAAGGTAACAGATTTATGTCATGTTCTTATTTTAATTGGCAGATATTATCGAGATATTGTTGCTTGTGATGTGGTTGACATGAACGCACATCATATTCTTTTGAGAGATCAAGATAACACGATGTTGATGCTACCCACAGAGGTAAGGAGAACATCTATATATTCAATTGGAAAGGTAAAAGAGTTGCCATGAGGCCAATTTCACTTACTCCAAAGTCTACAAAAAAAAGAGTCTAAATTCGTATCCATGTGCAATCGAGGTAAGTTTTTCATGGAATCAAAGGAAACAAAGCATGGAGTTGCTTTATTGGTCAAAGAAAAAGTTACTTCATATGCTAAAGTTTCAAATAAGGTGGAACTATTATTAGAAGAGTCCAAAGGAGTTGTCCACGATGAGCTTCCAGAAAGATTACCACCCATGAAGAATATCCAAACTCATATTGATGATATTTCTGGAGAAAATCTACCTAATATTCTACACTACCGGATAAATCTCAAGGAGAGCAATGTTCCTAAAGGATGAAGACTTTGAGAAGATTTGGGAGAAGTGTTCAACAAGGAAACTCATGAAAGACTTCTATATTATAGACGATTTTCTTTTTAAAGAATTGGTTATGTGTTCCTAAAGATAATTGGAAAGATTTGAACATAAAAATTTTATGTTGAGATTTCTTCACATACAAAAAGGAGTAGATTTTGTGAAAAAATCTAATAATAAATACAAGACAACAACTGATAAGAAGAGATGAGAGAAGCTCTTTAAAGAAAAATATATGATGGTGTATTTGAGGTGAGAAGGAATTTCAGGTGAAAGAGTCCCTACCGAGTAGCCATATCCAGATTGAAACTCGAGAACGAGTTCTTTTGAAAAGGGAGAGACTGATGTAGGAAGAAAATTAAGGCAGCAGGTCAATTTTGAGTCTCAGCTGTCGACAGTCAAAATCAGTTGTCGACAGACTGAGCCGAGTTGTCAACAAACAATTTCAGTTATCGACAAGCTGAATTCAGAAGCGTTTTCTCGAGAGTTGAAGTTATACAGTCTGTCGACAGGGGCCATCCTATTGTTGACAGGCGTGTTGCGTGTCAGCATATCCGAGTTTGTGTAGAATTTAATTTTCTAGTTCGAGTTGAATTCTGATTTGTATTATTTTATTTAATTTAATTAGATTTTCTAGTTGGGTTAGTATTCTTCTTTATTTGCCTATATAAGGTCATTGTATCTTTGTTTTAGTATCGAACTTTTGATAATTAATTAAATTGAGTATTTTCTCTTAATTGCTCGTGGATTCAAGTTGTTTATCTTTTGCTCGTGGATTCAAGTGCTTTACTCGTAAATTCGAACACTTTTCCTCTAAGAGGTATTCTTTAAAGTTCGTTGGCGCTAGAAGGAGATCTAGCCGGCATTGTTTGCTTCCTTGTCTGCCTCAATTAATATAAAAGCCATTCATTTAATGCAATAGGACTAAACATCTTATCATAGCCATTGAGAAACATGGACTCAGAACTCCAGATCTATAATTGTCATTTTGGCGGGTCAAATTGTTGTGCTGCCCAGTGGCCGACTAGTAGACCTGCCTAATTTTTTGCTAAACTGGAGCTCCTGCTCCTATTTCTGGTTATTCTCCAGATGATACTAATGTCTTTAATCCTAACACGTGAGGTTGGAAAGAATTTGGAGCAGAGCCTTAACTTTTCATTATTTTTAACGAGTACTCTATGAGCAAATTTACCTGCCATTTTACCTGCCATTCCTGCAATCAAGCCAATGAGCCATCATAACTCAGTCTCACACAGACTGGCACGCGAGCGCACACCCAGGCACCCATACATAGATCACACACAGCTCACACACACAGCTCACAGCACATGCGCGCGCACACAAAAATAAAGAAAGAAAGAAAAAGAATCCATGGGCAGTAATATTATTTGGAGTTATCAATCTCTTTTAGAAAAATAACATTTAAGTACATGAAGCTCTGATGCCTGGTTAATTCAAATGCAGGGAGTGGAATTTCTTCTGGTGTCAACTTTGCCATTCCAATCGATGCTGTTGTCCGCACAGTTCCTAATTTAATAGTATATGGTACTTCTGTCAACAATAGGTTTTGATTCTGTGTTCTTCATTGTCAATCTTCATACTTTACAGGATGCAGAGGTAGTCTTCATATATCAATGTCAATATCAAGTGATATTCCCTTTTCTAATCATTTAAATAACATATGTTTTATTTTATATGCAGCTGCATATCTTGTCGATATAACTTACATGAGACAAATCTTTAGGTATTATTCTCTAAACAAGTCATGCTAACTAAAGGGCTGCTGAAAGGTCCCTGGCAGCTAAAGGCATTTAAAGAAGATAGAAGCATCCACTTTTCATTACAATTGCTGAAAACTTGCGATTTTTTTCCCATTTAACCTAGATTTGTTTAGAGATGGTACCTACCAGCGCTATAAGGAGCCATATACTTCTTCTATGCAGTCAAATTGGTTCATTTGTTTTGCGCAGTCAAATGTCTTCCTTATATTTGATGCCTGCACGGGCACATCTAATTGGTAGAACCTGACACTTTAAAGGTCATAGTATTAACTTTAAAGTACTACCGGATATACAGTTCCTTGAAACATAAATAAAAATGATTTACATGGATTTAGATCTGGATATGTATCCAGAATGGATTGGAGGGTTTTGGGACATTTATCCAGTGTATTAATGCGGTTATTATTTGTATAGGAAACTGATTTCAATTTAAAGATTTATACCTTAATTAAGAGAGTCCGATAAGATAATAGAGCAATGTTTGATCCCATCCTTCTATGTTTGGAGGGCAGCAAAAACTTATTGCAACTTTAGAATTTTCCTGAATCCAATAACATACTCATATAGGCATCAGTCTACCCACAAGGAGGATTGTTTGAGGGTTTTTTTGCACATAAATAGCTCTAGAAAACCACAAGTAGCAAGATAAGAAATATGTAAGAGTAAATATGAAATGGAAACACACACCTTTATGTGACATAATCATCCATGTGCTCTACTGAAAGGGGAGAATGAACTTGTGAAGTAGACTGATGACAGAACCAATTGCTACGGCTTTAAAGAGCCAAAAGAAAAGTGATATACGAGCAGAGATACATAATTTGACCAATCAAAAAGAAAAGTGATATACGAGCACAGATACATAATTTGATCAATCAAAAGCATAAGAATAGCATTGTTACTTTGAACTATAGTGAAAAAAGAGGTTTTTCATAGCATAATTCATGTCGCAATATGATGCAGAAAGTATTTATTGATATGAATGACATGTCAGTAAGGTTTGGATGGGTTTATCTTGTGCTGATTCTGCTGAAGAGGCCCTGCTATTGCAAGTAATCAAGGACACAATTAACATGCACAGAAGATTTCCCCAAAGTACAAAATACTTGGGTAACTTCTTGTGAAAAAGAAAACAAGATTAACAACTTTATAATGTGAAACATTTCTCAAGTATTTTCAAATTTGTCCATCTTTGTAAGAATTTCATATATGATCTTCAAGATTATATGTCATGTGAGGGAGATTCAAACCATGAATTACAATGAAAAGGTTTGAAGCTTGTCCCGCAACCAATTAACCTTACCGAGTTGGCACCACTATAGGCGCAGAGCGAGCAGCAGATTAAACAACTAAGCAAATTGCGAGTTTTATTATATGTTATATGAAGGCCTTGGGTTAGTGGCTGAACCTAGAGAAGCTCTTAACTAACCCCATGTCGCAATATGGTGCAAAAGTATCGACTGACATGGATGTCATGCTTTCAAGGTTTTTGTCGGTGTATCTTGTGCTGAAGAGACCTTGGTATTGCAAGTAGTGCATGATTATTTTGAAATGCATAATACCTCAAAATCTTGCCACATTCTTATTATTTTCAAGATTTTTCTTGATCCTAGTTCTGTTTCATAGAAAGATCCACCTTGCTACATTTCTGTTCAAAGTTGGTAATGGTGTTTTAAGGGTCCAAGGAGAAATATGCAGTACCAGAGAATAATCTGTGTTTATTTGTATAGTAAATGTATGTGTAATCATTAAACTTGATTTTCAAGTATTTGTCAGGATAAAACCTGTCCAAATTGCGAGATTACAGGCACATCGCAGTCAAACAAGTTTTATGACAGAGTGAAGTGAAGCAAACAGATGTGAGTGTATTTCAAAAGACCATATGGCCTATGTTACTCTAATATGAATTTTAGCCAATTCTGAAACTCGTTCAATGAAGAGAACAACAATTTGTATTCAGTATAGAGGAAGCATCAGAATTACATCAAGGAAATAAACATCAGGAAGCTAACTGCAAAGGTCTTATCATGTGCCACTGAGGATCAAACCTTTTTGTATACTAGAGCATTAGGCTTTCAGTAAGTGATGTTTGAATCCTTGTTCAACATTGTCAGATTATTTCAGCTGATACAAGCTATTTACAATCTGCAAGTGAGTTTCTCTTTTTTATCTCTCTTCGCGTGACATCACAGTAATCGTACCGCATAATGTAGTGCATTTAGAAAGGAGAGAAATGAGAAATATTTTTTACACTTGTTTTTATGTGATTATTCATAAAATAATTGATTCCTCTATTATTATTTTTTGAGATAAAATTGTGAGACAAAATTTCTCAGTGTTTCATTAATAAGAAACTAACGAAACATTTTCAAACAAAAATGATAGAAACATGTAATACATATAAAATTTGATTCTACAAAAGGAAAAAAAAAAAAGAAAAAGGAAAAAAGAACCACTGAAGACATCATTGGAGCTCCACATCGCATCACGACAAGTACATATTCGATCCGGTTGCCTCGTCACCGAATGCCCCCACCAGCAAAATGTGGCATTTCCCCACCACCAAAATGTGTTCCTCTATTACAGAAGTACAATAAACTGTGTCCTAGACTGTTCACTTATCAATGACAACTTTGCCTTTGACCTACTTGTTGGCAGAATGTGGTTGAAAATGCATTAATATATCCTCAACCATGGATGGGGGTCTTTCAACTATATATACCCATCGGCCCAGTGGCCACACCGGGCTGTAGAATCTCACCCCCTGCTGTGTGGTCCTAAGTTTGAAGCCCTCTAAGGACGTATTGTTTTGAATTACTTGCGCTATACTTAACAATAACCAATTGAGAAACCCCAAACAGACAGAGAGGGATGCAACTGAGAAGTACCCAAAAGATAAGAGCAAAAACAAACAAGAGAGAAAGCAAACACAATATTTAACGAGGTTCGACATTTTGCCTACGTCTTCGGGCAAGGGGGAGAGATATTATTGATTCAATAATCAATTACAAGTTTCTTTGAGGATTTCAGAAGGATTTTCAAGGGAATATCAAGGGGATACAATTCATGAAGGCTCTAACCTTTATTTATAGTCAGAGAGTCTCAGAGTTTTAGGAAACCACAATTGGATTCGAGCCCAAAAAAAAACGAAGTCCGAATCCGTTCAGGAGAATAGTTTCGCCTGTCGGTCGACCGGGCCTTGTCCCTCCGGTCGACTGGGACCAACAGAGAATAACTGTGTGCCAGTCGGTTGACCGCTTTAGTCGACTGCTTCCTTACTGCGGTCGACCGGGTGGTCAACCGAGCTATGTATGTGCACATCATGCACGCCGGGCGATCGGACCCTGTCTTGGTCTGTTACAAATTGTGTTCTCGCTTCCTCTGAGCTCCGATTTCTGTGATGTCTCTTTCAATGAGTTTAAAAACTCTCTTGATGTATTTTATCTCCTCTTATCTCCTCTCTCCCTATAATTCTCCACCTCGATGAAGATTTTTCAAATTTGAGCCGAACTCCAACGAACATCTGGCGAAATTCAAACATGATCTCGGCGAAATCGACGCACAATCTCGGCTTAAGTGCTCCGGATGAAATCAACACACGATCTCGGCGAAATCGACACACGATCTCGACTTGGCCAACGGATGAAACTGGTTCCTAAAAATGAATCGCCAGCACATATACAATTGATTTTCAATGATCACACCATATCCAAATTGAGTTTGTCGTCGCCATTAGCAACTCTCTCCAAATTCCAATATCAATTGTATTGATTCCAAACTTCAGCTCAGCTATCCAAATGGAATGCACTATACAAGCTTTCCCATCACTCTACCGAAGAAAAACAACACCATATGAGCCGACCAACAAACGTATTTACAACTCAGCAACTGAATGGAACATCATTCCAAATTACCTCAGGAAGAACCCAACATGAGCCAACACTGACTCTCCAACTGACTGGCTCTCTAGTCCAAATGTCTTGAAGACGGTCCAATCAAATCTAAATATAGCACACCAAATACCAATATCGGCTCAACAAACTGAATGCACAACTCCTTATGCAAGCTCAACTATCTTCTCACCAGAAGATCAAATATTTATCGAGATCACAACACTTCACCTCTACGTGAAGTTCAAATCAGCTTCTCGAGAACCCAAATACACCAAATAGCTTCATACGGGTTGCATCACCAAACTTTGGCTGTGTTTGTGTGGCTGCCTACGTACCTTACCAAGGGATTAAGCCATCCGTGTAGTTCATTAAACGAGCTCACTGAGCTCGAGCAACTGTGACTAGATCTTCAGCAGCGAACCGAACTGGCTGAGTCATATGAACCTTCTTACCAATACCGTCATGGAGAACAACGATCTTCAATTTGTCGCGGTTACCAACTTGAAATTCATGCTTCTTCACCCACCTTTGTGGATTTATCTTGGTTCCAATGGTTAAATAATTTGACATTCTCATCAATGTCTTCAACCTGTTCAGCATCAAAACTGGCTACATGATCTCCACTCGGTGTCACATCTGGGGAAGTCCTTACTGACACCGAATCAACTGGAGTTAGTGAAGTAGCATCAACCTCCACCCGCTGTGATACATTCTTGATCTTCAATCTCTCCACCTACTGAAAGATGGTAGACTTCAAAAATAAAGTCTCATCAAATGTGACATGCTGACTCGATACAATCTTCTTATTTTGGGGTCTCATAACTTGTAACCTTTCATATTTTTTTTGACACTAAAAAACACAAACTTCTTTGCTCAGATTTACCTTGCCATCTTTGGCACAAAAGTAGGTCGAACTTTCAAATACCCGCAGCAAATCATGATTTTAAGCAGCTTTCCCAGACTAAACTTCTAAAGGAGTTTTATCTCCTATCGCAATCGATGACAATTCATTTATGAGATGGCTATCATATACGATCGCCTCAGCCTAAAACAATTTGTCTAATCATGTATTAGACAACGAACACCGTATCTTCTCCAGTAAGGAACGGTTGATTTTCTTAGCGAACTCATGTATTCCATTTGTGTAGTGGGTATTATTACCAGTGTTCTGGCCAAATTGTAGGATTGGTTCTTATATCTTTCAATATTACCAATTGTACCTCCTTAATCTTCCTACCAGTCTGTTTCTCCATCATATATTTCCACTTCACCAGCATACATAGGACTTCAAATCTTTGTCTTATGGGATATATCTAACAATGCCTAGATAAATTATTAATAAAAGAGAAAACGTACCTATGACCTCCAAGTGATGCATTCTTGGCAGGTTCAAATATTAACGTGAACACAATCAAGAAGACCTTTCGAGTGGTGAGAAGTGGCGCTGAATTTTACCTTTGTCTTCTTGTCTAGAACGCCGTATCCACCGTATTTCATATTGCAGGTAGATGCACTTTTTAAGGATTCCTTCTTTGCTGGAGCTTGCAAAGACTTTTCTCCTTCGTGTCCGAGCCTTATATGTTAGATCTGTGTATAAACATCATCTGAAGAAATAGAAGTCTCCACCTGACCTGTAATTGTACTACCCTTCAAGTAGTAGAGATTATTTCGGCAAACGCCCTTCTCATAACCACCATTGAGTCTTTGGTCATCTCGAAAACACCATCTCTTATAGATATCACAAGACCTAAAATTTTCAAAGCACCAACTGAGATAAGATTCCTTTTAATTGAGGTATATACCTCACTTCCTTCAATTCTCGTACCATCCCATCAACATCTTGATACGGTCTGTACCTATCCCTTCCACATTACACGGATGTGTTGGCCTAGAGGCCCATCACTCTAGTTTTGATGATGATTAACTCATGTAGTTATAGTTTACTAATAATCTTGTGTTTAAACAGTTTCAGTTAATAACCAACATATTAGTAGATGTTTAACTTCAACAATGTAACACCCGATTATTTAAAATCCTAATTTAATATCCTATATTTGATTAACGTGATCCGACAGAATTATTAAGATGATGATTGAACGTGTTTTGTGTAAAATAGAATTTTTATTTATTTTATTTTTATTATGGGGGAAATTTGAAGTGAAATAAATATTAATAATTTTAAATATAGGTGTAAGAATATTGGTCTAAGAAGATATTTGGCATGTATATATATGGATATGGAACATATGTAAATATATATATTGCATGGATGTATTAGAATATTGTGTAAATACAAGATAATACAAGTAAATACCAAGAAAAATACTATAATTATATATTCATAATACTTAGTGGAAGAGGGTAGGTATGCATGAAGTGGGTAGATGGATGGCTAAGATTTTATTTGGGAATGGTGGAGACTTGTGGCATGAGTAGGGACATGTGGGCTTCATGAGAGGAAGGAAGAGAAATTCATAGTGCAAATTTTGTTTGGAAGGGGGTTATGTGTAAATGGAGGGATGAAAAAGTTTCCCATCTCTCTCTTTCCTTTCTCAGGCTGAAAGTTACGTTCCCTTTCATCTCTCTAAATTAGGGAACCCTAGAGAGAAATTTCTCTCAAAACCCTCTCTCATTCTCATCCAAAAATTTCAAACCCTAAGAGATCCTCTCTACTCTCTCCTCTCTCTCTCTCTCTCTCTCTCCCTCCCTCTCGGATCGGGGCGGCCGAAGGGTCGGCCGGCCATGGGCGGCCGGCCATGGGGCGCGGCGACCGGCCATGGGCCGCGGCCGCGCGCCGGCGGAGCAAGGTGAGGGAGTTCCAAAGTTTTCCTTTTTCCCCTTTATTTTCTTGCAAAATTTGATGATATATCTTTAGATCTCTCGGTATATTGATTGATCTCAAATGAAATTTATAAATTTGGTGGTTATGATATTAGATTATGAGAAAGAGGATGGGAAACCCTTCGATCTATTTTGATATAATTTTTATATTTTCTTGACAAAAATAAAGTAACTTCATGACCTAACTCATTTTATTCTGAATAGAGTAATCAAATAAGAGAACTATTAGTTGTGATTTAATTTGGTGAAGGGATTTAAAAACATTTGAAACTAATCCAAAATTTGGGGACATTAGAAATGTGTGCAAATCTGTCCAGTTTTTATGATCTGTAAATTCAGAGGGAGTTCGCCTAGGTATTATGAGTAATAAGTATCATATTATATGTCGTTAGAAAGATAATCAAGTCAGCTTTCTAACGGTTCTTACCGTATCCCTATTGAAGGTCTGTGTTGAAAGTTATCGTCAAAATACGGCAAGTTGGTCAACACTACTGTGTGCAGAATTTTTAACTGATTAAGAAGTTTCTGATTATTTAGTATATTTTTCTTAAATTAAACTTGTCATATAATATATCATTGGAAAGGTAATTAAGTCTAGTTTCTAGCAAAATTTCTCATATTTTATTTAAATATCTGAAATAAAAGTTATAATAAAAATATCAGTGATTGTTCGAAAGATAGAATCTTTTGATGTATAGAAGTTCTCTTGTTATAGTTACCTTCTAATTAACTTATATGATATCCAGATGACTTAGAACCTACTGATACTTGTAGGAAGGAAAGAAAATAGGTAAAGAAAATAAGTTATATATAGCAGTATACTTTCATTCTTTTCGCCAATTGACAAATAAGAGCGTAAAAGTCTTACTTGCCCTGTTGATCCATAAATTAACCACATGGTTTCGTTGTGATCCACTAGTGATGTTCTTTATACTTAATTAGGATATATGATGTACCAATGAAAAACTCTTTCCCTTTCTATAGGAATTAGGGAAAAAACTTTGTAACTTACTTAGACTTGAAATCAGTTTTTCCCACATCACAATCATCAAAGGCAATCTATTATTTTTATCGTCGTCTTGAAACTTCATGAGTCCTTCTATGTAGTCTTGAGATTATATATATATATATATATATATATATATATATATATATATATATATATATATATCATGTGTGATAGTTGCACGAGTTGCTCTTAATTGAAAGCAGTTTCTTATTCGAGTATCAGAATGCTTGAAAGAATCTAGATATTAAAATAAAGATCGGTAGTAAATTAGAATTGAATTTGTGAAATTGGATATTCAAAATATGATCCATTCAAGGCGGATAGTTGAGATATATAATTGGAGCACTGCTTCTGATCTTTCGATCTAAATCGCCAGTTGCAGTAAAATAAAATTTTGGTTGTATAATAACTGTGTAATTAAATTAGAATTTGAATATAATAAGCTAGCGCGAAGTATGATGATAATTCTATAAGAATAATACTCATAAATTAATGTGTTAGTTAATAATCATAAAATTTTTAGTAAGATCGATAGTGGAATAGATTATCAATGAGTAGTGTGACACTAAGCCGAAGTGTATAAATATGAGACACACAAGATTGGATAAGTAGTCGGTTACATCATTAAGGAGTATGGACGTGGGGTGTGTATAATACTTGTACATATACTCTTGTTTTACATCGTAGAACCATATATATATAGTTGATACTTGTTAATGATTGCTTATCGATTGTTATGCTGGATGATTAGTGGACTACTATTATGTTCAAGACATGCTAAGACTCTAATCACAGATAAGTAGTGAAGTTAATTTCATGCCCAAATATCCAATATGTGAATGAAGAATCATAACTAGATAAAAGAACTAATCGTATAAAGAACGAGTATCGAGAATGTAACTGATGCGTCGTAAATGAATGAGAAGTGTAAGTAGTATGTATGTTTGAATGCGTGCATATATTTGTTAGTTACACGAACTTGACCAGGTGTGACACATCAATGACATGATTGGTGAATGGAAAAAGTATATCACAACACAACAGGCACTGTGTGTGTTACCTTGATAGTTGATGTATATGTAACGTGTATGTAATGTGTATGCATGTCGTGTTATTCTCATGTAAATGTAAGAAGGGGCCAGCGGAAGCTGGTAGGTGTGAAGACGGGGTATGATATTGTGTGTGTTAAATGTAGGAAGGGGCCAGCGGGAGCTGGTAGGTGTGAAGACGGGGTATGATATTGTGTGTGTTAAATGTAGGAAGGGGCCAGCGGGAGCTGGTAGGTGAGAAGACGGGTATGATATTGTGTGTGTTAAATGTAGGAAGGGGCCAGCGGGAGCTGGTAGGTGTGAAGACAGGGTATGATATTTGTAAATCACCTAGAGGGGGGTGAATAGGTGATGGCTAATCTAATGGTCACTTAATGATGAATGATGCAAATAATGCGGAAGCTAAAAACAATTATGACCTAATTAAATCTTTTATACTATACACTATGTATAACGCAAGAGTGTTGCCGAATTCCCGTGAAGGGCTCTGGACAAAACTCCTCTAGATTCCCCTTGAATGGGTTGAGGTGCCGCGTTGGCTTTCTTGGTTGAATACAAGTGTTAGTCACAATCCCAAGCAATATATCAATATGAGCACATAAGTATATCAAGCATGTAAAGATTGACAATAAAGGAATGCAAGATATAACAATAGAGATAGAGAGAGAGAGGAATGGCAATCGCAAACACAAGGGTATGTTTCGAGGTTCGAGCACACTTGCTCTACATCCCCGCCTTCGACACACGAAGGATTTCCACTATGCAAGATCCCAATGGATCTCTCCTCGGTGCCGCAACACCTACAAGCCCTCGGACTCTCTAGTCCCGTACACACGCAAGCCCACCGCTCGCCGAGGCCGCACCTCAAACAACCGAGTCCGCACCCGAACTCAAAACAACGACGAGCACACTTGCCCGTCTCCTCAAAGAACAAGGAAAAGATCTTTGGTGATCACAACACTTTGATCACCTAAAGTACTCTCACTACAACACACCTATAGGATGTATAATCAATGGATGGCTCAAGTGTGGTGTGAGAAAAGTAAGGATGTGAAAGGTGGAGGAAAACTCAAAGAATCACTTTTACACTCTTGATAAAATCTTCCCTTTAGATTGGAAGTATTTGCACTCAAATTGTGGAGAAAACCCTTTTAAAAGTCTAGGAAAAACTGGCTCTAGAGACTCCAAAATCTTGTATCAAAACAATGACAAGACCCCCCCAATTTATAGGCCAGAAAAATATAGCCGTTGGGATCTGTCAGTACTGCCGGTCGACCGGCCCGGTCGACCGCCAACGGTCGGATTTCTGACCGTTGGAGCCACGGTCGACCGGTGCGGTCGACCGAACTTTCCAGAGAGCACTGCTCTCTGGAGCGGTCGACCGGCACGGTCGACCGACCACCAGTACACACAGGCGTGCACATTTGTGCACGTCGGTCGACCGGCCCAGTCGACCGACTTCAGGATTAGTCGACTAGTTAAGTCGACTAGTCGACTTGGCTGAAGCCTGAAACAGTTTTTCTGGGATAAAACATTTGTCTTTTTGGCTCATATAAAATCCCATAAAATACATAAAAATCTACAAAAATAGTTTTACCAATATACTTTGATATACAAAATGCTTGCACAAAATCAAGGCATGTTATAAAAGATTGGACTATTTTTATAACTTGGAAATATTTGGCCCATGATAAAACTGTATTTTTCTAAAACAATATTTTCCAAAACATATTTTTCTAAATCTTCATCAAATACAAAAACAAGATATACTTTTAAGACATAGTGCGTATGGATATGCTCCACTACACAATCAAGATGAAATATCTATGTTTTTGTCATAAAGCTCTAATAAGGTTTTGATTGAAATATATAACTTTGAATACCAAGAACCAAAAACTATGTTTTTTCAAAATGAAAGTCTTTTCTAAATCTGAAAATTCTTTTATGAAAAGACAAGTAAATCAAGAGAGTGTGTGTGTGATATGTACTTGAGCAATCCACCAACTATCTACCTTTACATTTGTAACTAAAACAAAAACTAAATCTTATACCTAGACACAAGTCTTCATCTTCTTGAAGTCTTCACTTGAAGTCTTCTCATCTTCTTGACTTGGTCCAAGCTTGATCCAAAAGCTCCTTAGATCACACCGTGCTAGCTCCAAATCTTGATATTTTATCCTTTGTTGAGCTATACACCTACTAAGATCTTGATAATGAATCTGTCACTAATTAAACACAAGATCATTAGTAAATATAACTTCATGAGTTGATCATCATCAAAACTAGGGTGATAGGCTTTGGGCCAACAATATTGTGTGTGTTAAATGTAGGAAGGGGCCAGCGGGAGCTGGTAGGTGTGAAGACGGGGTATGAGATGGGTCGTGGTCATGAAATAAGATGTGCTTATTAAAATTGAATAGTGTTATATGCTTGTCTTTATGCATGACGGTGAAACTCTGCTTTATTACAAGAGATAATGAAATATTATATGATAGGTGAAAGTGCAAGGGGTAATCCATGCAGTACTTGAATGGTGATATGATATACAACATATTAGTATATTTTGTCACGCCCCGCTTCCCAAAATACGCGAAAACGGAGTCGCGACGAGAGTCAGCGACGTATATACGCAAGGAAAATACCTCACGTATATACGCTAAGCCTAAATTAACCTGAACAAGCTATAAATCAGAACTATAATAATCATTGATCACTGCAATAATACATATAAGATTACACAGGATCTGAAATGAATGAGGATAGAATAACAGGCTAAATGTGATGTACAAGAATCAAGGAATAATAGTAGGAAAAAGAAAATGCAAGAGTACCAGAATCAAAGGGAGAGTGGATCCAGCTCCTCGCAAAGCGTACAGTCTCAACGAACACCTGCACAATAGAAACAATCGTCCAATATCTGAACGTGCAAATCCAGGTCGTCAGAACGCGACCATGGTGAGTGTGTGTGTGTGTAAAGGGGAAAGAGCTCGTGCATGAGAAACAGTGCATACATAATAATAACAGATAACTGAAAGCACAAAATAATATGATAAACACCGAATAACAACATGTATGTAGAACAAGACAGCTAACATAACTGTAAATAACAACTGACGTTATGGTGTGTAACCTAGCATGTCACTAGTTGTTATACAATCCGGTCATGGTTATAGTTATATGTCTATCACAGCGATATAAATGTACAGTCAGGTGATATAGTCAGTCACAATACATTAACAGTTCATTATCATTTATTATGTCAGCGAACACCAATTACAACTTGTAATAGACGCATCCCATATTATGCCTACTACACGTGTCAATCAGGGTCCTAAGTTATTGAAATTAGTGGAAGAGACTTTGTCCATACTTTAGGTGGGTCCCGTACATACCCGGACCACGGCCTCAGTTTCCTGGCGCTGAACCAGGCCGTACCGCTAGGTACTCAGTAACAGTAACAGTAATCTCACTGTGAAAACAGTGGAACAGTAACAGTACAGATGGGATGTCAGTCATCCCCCAGGAACCCTGTAGTGGAACCCTCAGTCGGCTGCGCAACCTGTATCCTAGGTCCACCCAAATACAGACGCTGTCTCCTCCATCAATTTCCCCAATCCGGGTGTAAGTTGTTCAATTACTTATTATTATTTTAGTTAAGTCAGTCAATATCAATGTCACCTAGAATACTGAGACATGCAGTGACCGTAACAGTAACAGTACAGTAACAGTAATTGTATACACGATGAACAGTAATAGGAACAGTGAACAGTAACAGTAATCGTGTATACAATGAATAAAGCTGTACCGATCGTTACAGTTTAACGATACTTTCCCAGTAATTTTTCAGTAACATGAACAGTATGTTTATCAGGCAGGTATCTTATCTAATTTGTTAAGTTACCTAAGTGGTATCATGATATTTATTCAGAATCACAATATAATATTTTTGCGTTTATCATTATGTATTTAATAAGCGAACATGAATAATAATTGACTTGTATGAACGATAATTAAACATGAACACGGTTAAACATAACAACGTATATTGAAACAAGTTAGAAGCACTCACGTAAAATAATATCGTAATACTCAATAAGAAAACAAAGAACACTCACCTGAGATCGTCACGGGTCCGAATATAGACGTGGCAAATCAACTCATTAATCTACATCAATTTAAATAATAATTATAAGAAAATTTAATTTTGAGCCATTCTAAGAGATATGACTAAAAATAATTTTACAGAGTCACATTTCAGTTTCTGATTTTATAGAAATTTTTCTGGAATTTTTCTGATTTTTTTCTAGATTTTTTCTGAATTAATTTAAGTCTAAAATCAATTAATAATCATAACGGGTCTGTTTTTGTATTTGGGTTGGGTTAAAAAGAATTGGGCTTCATTTATTTCTTTTTTTTTTCCCATTTTCTGGTTCCTGGCCTGGCCCAATAGCCAGGCCAGTTTTTCTTCTTTCTTTTTTTTTTTCCCCTCTTTTCCTGTTTTCTGGGCTGGGCCAATGATGGCCCAGTTCTGATTCTTTTCTCTTTTTTTTTTTTTTTGGACTGGGCCTGAGCCAGTGCGGCCCATCTCAGTTTCTTTCTTCTTTTTTTTTTCTCTGGACTGGGCTGTGCTCTGCCAGGCCCTGTCTTATTTACAATTTTTTTTTTTTAAATGGACCCAACCGGGCCTGCAAGGCCGGGCTAGGCCAAGCCTGCACAGTGCAGCGCACTGCTCTCGGCTTGGCCGAGAGCAGTGCACTCTCTCTCTCTCTCTCTTTTTTTTATTTTATTTTCTAAATTTTCTAAATTGCAGAGATTTTAATGTAAGATTTAAAAATATATATTTTAATTGGATTAGAATACATTTCATGTATTGATAGATTAACCCATGTGTCTAATTTAGATCCTTGGAATTTTGTTCTAAATATTTTCTTTTTTTTGTTTTTTTTCTAAAATATTTCTATTAGAGAATCGAATATTATTTTTACATAAGTTTTATTTAGATCAAGGTAAAGTTTTTTTTGATGATGAATAAATTCTTAAAAAGGGGGGGTAGATCTATGCATGGTACTCCGATTTAATTATAATTTTCTTTTTTTATTCATGTCAATTTTAAATTATGGTATATTATCAAAATTCATATTCATATAAATTAATTTAAATTTAGGGGAGATCTAAGTTTTTGCAACAAAAGGGAATCTTAAGCATGCTTGCTAATTAAATATTTGAATTAATAAAAAAATCAATTTTTTTTTTATACTTACTTGTTTCCTTGCTTTCTCCTTAATCTTGTATCCGAAATCCTTCTTCGCAGTTTGAGGAAAATATGAGGATAAGGAAAGTTATACTAGAGTTTCTCTTGATGTAGGAGAGAAAGGAAATGTTTAGGTTTTATAAGGCTATAAGAGATTTTCTTTTTTTTTTTTTTTGAACCTGGACTCTAATTAGGCTAGATTAGTAATTAGATAAGAATGGAAAGTGGTAGGAAAAATCTCAAAGAGATTCTTCTTGAACCTGGACTCTGATTAGGCTAGATTAGCAATTAGATAAGAATGGAAAGTTGTAGAAAAAAATCTCAAAGAGATTTGATTTAGAATTTGAAATTATAGATTGTCTAGCTCATTAGATTCAAATTAATTTCGAGTGCTCTTAGATTACACGCCAATGTGGCATCATGGTTTAAGTATTAGGTTTGTTACAAAGGAACGGAGTTCGAGACTTGGCATAAACAAGTACATATACTTATATTTTTTTTTTTTTTAAACTTTATTTATTTTTATTTATTTATTTTATCTTACTTTATTTTTGGATATGAGTTAAAAGGGTATGGTTTATTAGATAATTGGATCATGGGTAGATGGGTTAGAAAAGAAGATCAATTGAGAATAACGGCAACAATAACATAATTATAATAATAATGCTCATCATAATGTATAAATATAATACATATATATACTTGTATAATTTGCAATTCAAAAACATATGCACTTAATATGTATGCACATATATTTATACACATGTATAAAATACATTAATCAATAATAATAACTAATTCTACATAAATTAATAAGAGTAGAAATACAGTATTATTAGTTAGGGGATATTACACTCTACCCACCTTATTAAAAATTTCATCCTCGAAATTAAATAAAAGTAGGGAATGATAAAAGAGTCAAAATACAGGGAAAAACAATTAAGCTTCCATGTCGCCTCGCTGGGACACCACGATTCCGCTGCGCGCTCTGATCTCTGCTATCAGTTCAACGGGAAGCGATCAACTCAGGGGATAAAAGCAGAGAAAATAGAAACGATAAGAATCAAGATAGGACCAAGATTACTTTAAAGAAGAGATGCAATCAGAGAGGTCGAAAGATCAAAGAGATAGATTTTCAAAGGGAGGACAGTCAATTTCAAATGAACTGAATATCATAATGGATAGTATATGTATATTGCAGTGTAATTATAGCTCGTTTCAAGTTACAGGTAAGAATCAGGTCCGTTTTATGTCGAAAACCTGGCTCTGATACCAAGGAAAACCCTGTCACGCCCGCTTCCAAAATACGCGGAAACGGAGTCGCGACGAGAGTCGGCGACGTATATACGCAGGAAAATACCTCACGTATATACGCTAAGCCTAAATTAACCTGAACAAGCTATAAATCAGAACTATAATAATCATCGATCACTGCAATAATACATATAAGACTACACAGGATCTGAAATGAATGAGGAATAGAATAACAGGCTAAATGTGATGTACAAGAATCAAGAAATAATAGTAGGAAAAAGAAAAATGCAAGAGTACCAGAATCAAAGGGAGAGTGGATCCAGTCCTCGCAAAGCGTACAGTCTCAACGAACACCTGCACAATAGAAACAATCGTCCAATATCTGGACGTGCAAATCCAGGGTCGTCAGAACGCGACATGGGAGTGTGTGTGGAAAGGGGAAGAGCTCGTGCATGAGAAACAGTGCATACATAATAATAACAGATAACTGAAAGCACAAAATAATATGATAAACACCGAATAACAACATGTATG